>CM056394.1:24260058-24559237 GCA_029718625.1 Synaphobranchus kaupii
CAAGTCCGCGTAAGTTGGGAACATTGAACCGTAATGGCTTAATTGTGTTCCCTAACCATGTGCTAGTAAAGTTCTTTTCACTTGAATAGCAGAGGGAAATGTCTAGTAATTAAACGCTGGAGCTCTTTTCACCAGTTCAAAGGACTGGGCACTTAGCAGTACGTTTGATTCATTTATTTAATTGTAGCGTACATGTTTCCCTTGTCCTCATTTGAATATAGGGATTAGGAAATTATATTGCATTGTTCTGTTTAGCAAACTCCCAAACCCACAGTGTAAAAGTACATAGCCTACCCATTTTCACGCTTTCCATTTACACAGCTGTGTAGTCTCTGAAGGAGCTCACTTGAGGGTACATCATCAACTTAACTTTCATATTCCCATTAAGGGTTCAAATCCAGAACCTAAACCACTTCACAATTTGCACTACGTTACCAGTGCACAACACTCTTTCCATTAATATGCAATGCAGATACTTTTTAATGCAGGGTCTGATTTTGGCATTCATTTCCTGTGCTTGCAGTTAGTAAGTATTAGGAATTATAAACTGGTAATATCTCCTCCCCTGTGGTTTTTGAAAACGGATTGCTGTTCAGTCAGTCTGGTGTTAGTTTGATGTTGACGGAACACTTCTCATTTCAGATTCTATTTCACTACAAATTCTCCCAGGTGGGCTCTGTGAGGTTGGAAGTATTTGTTTGTTGTACCATGTAATATCTTATTTCAGTGGAAGAAAGCCACAGTCATTATCTTTTCTATGCATGGTCCTTTGACATATAATTGACTTGGATGCAACGGAACCAGAGGCGTGGGCCTGTAATGCAACCTGCTGTTGGTAGGTAGGCTGTCCCAGAGGTGTCCAGGTGGTGTTGACCTGGGTATTGTAGTTTTCCCATACAATTAAAGGAATAAGGAAAGTGATGCACCGGATTTAATTGAATGTGAATTTGGCAAAGACTTTTTGTTCTCTTGAAGTCAAGGCTGCGAAACAGCAAGATTATGGGTGTGTCTGTGTGATGTTGAGTGACGCACAGTAAGATATGTACTCCAGTGACTGCATAATATATTGATTGGCAGTAGTACTGTCAAATTACTATAGAATACTAATAACTTCCTGGTATTTTGCTATGAAACAGTTTTCCATTTTCTTTGAAATGTTTATGTATGTATTTTTTTCCCGATGTCGGATTCATCCAGAAATAGCTGTATGAGCATGTTAGTTGTAAAATCCTTAGTATTTCCTGATATCATTAATTAAATAAACGTTTAATGGTTCCAGTGCCACTGCAGATCTTGCCGATTAAGTAATGATTTACTTTATTTTTCAGTTACATTTCATATTATGGTAAAATTTTCATGTTACCAAAAAAAGGTGCATGGTACGGAACCTGGGCGATCAGAACCATTGGTAATGAGCCTTTGCATTTGTATGATTCAGGTTAATGATCAGAACAATGCCATATTGCAGTCGCCATGCAGAAGAGTCTGACGCCATCACTACTCGAACCAATTCAGCCATGCTTGGGGATCAGAACGGCAATCCTCCTTTTACAATCCTTATAGGCCTATAATAAATTAATTCACTCTGCAAGCCATGACCAAGAAGTGATTTGTCTCTTATTGATTTCATGGCTTTGGTTCACCTCAAATCATGATCCAATCCCCCTAATTCTCATGTAGCGCAGTTTGGCAAATCAACATTGGCACCTCTTGCCTCGGGCCTGGCTTTACTTAGCCTGCGTGTGCCTGTTTATTATGCAGCTAAGTCCGCTCTTTCTCCCTTGATTGATTTTCCTGCACTACTTCTGGAGGTACGGTAGTAAGAGAACTCCTTCTTTAAATCTCTCCTGATGTTTTTAAGATGTATGAAGTGACCCCTTTGAGAGATGTCAGTGTGATGATGTTTTTAAGATGTATGAAGTGACCCGTTTGAGAGATGTCAGTGTGATGATGTTTTTAAGATGTATGAAGTGACCCGTTTGAGAGATGTCAGTGTGATGATGTTTTTTAAGATGTATGAAGTGACCCGTTTGAGAGATGTCAGTGTGATGATGTTTTTAAGATGTATGAAGTGACCCGTTTGAGAGATGTCAGTGTGATGATGTTTTTAAGATGTATGAAGTGACCCGTTTGAGAGATGTCAGTGTGATGATGTTTTTAAAATGTATGAAGTGACCTGTTTGAGAGATGCCGGGGTGATAATGTTTTTAAGATGTATGAAGTGACCCGTTTGAGAGATGTCAGGGTGGGTGATGATGTGTTTAAGATGTATGAAGTGACCCGTTTGAGAGATGTCAGGGTGGGTGATGATGTGTTTAAGATGTATGAAGTGACCCCTTTGAGAGATGTCAGTGTGATGATGTTTTTAAGATGTATGAAGTGACCCATTTGAGAGATGTCAGTGTGATGATGTTTTTAAAATGTATGAAGTGACCTGTTTGAGAGATGCCGGGGTGATAATGGTTTTAAGATGTATGAAATGACCCGTTTGAGAGATGTCAGGGTGGGTGATGATGTGTTTAAGATGTATGAAGTGACCCGTTTGAGAGATGTCAGGGTGATGATGTATGAAGTGACCCATTTGAGAGATGTCGGGGTGATGATGTTTTTAAGATGTGTAGTATAGGCGGCAGTGCAGTATAATGGTTAAGGAACTGGGCTTGTTACTGAAAGGTTGCAGGTTCGATTCCCAGGTAGGACACTGCCGTTGTACCCTTGAGCAAGGTACTTAACCTGAATTGCTTCAGTATATATCCAGCTGTATAATTGGATAATATATGTAAAAGAAATGCTAAAAAAAAAAAAAGTTGTAAGTCGCTCTGGATAAGAGCGTCTGCTAAATGCCTGTAATGTAATGTAAAGTGACCCATTTGAGAGATGTCGGGGTGATGTTTTTAAGATGTATGAAGTGACCCGTTTGAGAGATGTCGGGGTGATGATGTTTTTAAGATCTATGAAGTGACCCGTTTGAGAGATGTCAGGGTGATGATGTATGAAGTGACCCATTTGACAGATGTCGGGGTGATGATGTTTTTAAGATGTATGAAGTGACCCGTTTGAGAGATGTTTGGGGTGATGATGGTTTTTAAGATCTATGAAGTGACCCGTTTGAGAGATGTCAGGGTGATGATGTTTTTAGGATGTATGAAGTGACCCGTTTGAGAGATGTCGGGGGTGATGATGTTTTTAAGATGTATGAAGTGATCCGTTTGAGAGATGTTGGGGTGATGATGTTTTTAAGATGTATGAAGTGACCCTTTGGAGAGATGTTGGGGTGATGATGTTTTTAAGATGTATGAAGTGACCCGTTTGAGAGATGTCGGGGTGATGATGTTTTTAAGATGTATGAAGTGACCCGTTTGAGAGATGTCGGGGTGATGATGTTTTTAAGATCTATGAAGTGACCCGTTTGAGAGATGTCGGGGTGATGATGTTTTTAAGATCTATGAAGTGACCCGTTTGAGAGATGTCGGAGTGATGATGTTTTTAAGATGTATGAAGTGATCCGTTTGAGAGATGTTGGGGTGATGATGTTTTTAAGATGTATGAAGTGACCCGTTTGAGAGATGTCGGGGTGATGATGTATGAAGTGACCCATTTGAGAGATGTCGGGGTGATGATGTTTTTAAGATCTATGAAGTGACCCGTTTGAGAGATGTCAGGGTGATGATGTATGAAGTGACCCATTTGAGAGATGTCGGGGTGATGATGTTTTTAAGATGTATGAAGTGACCCATTTGAGAGATGTCGGGGTGATGATGTTTTTAAGATGTATGAAGTGACCCGTTTGAGAGATGTCGGGGTGATGATGTTTTTAAGATCTATGAAGTGACCCGTTTGAGAGATGTCAGGGTGATGATGTATGAAGTGACCCATTTGACAGATGTCGGGGTGATGATGTTTTTAAGATGTATGAAATGACCCGTTTGAGAGATGTTGGGGTGATGATGTTTTTAAGATCTATGAAGTGACCCGTTTGAGAGATGTCAGGGTGATGATGTTTTTAAGATGTATGAAGTGACCCGTTTGAGAGATGTCGGGGGTGATGATGTTTTTAAGATCTATGAAGTGACCCGTTTGAGAGATGTCAGGGTGATGATGTTTTTAGGATGTATGAAGTGACCCGTTTGAGAGATGTCGGGGTGATGATGTTTTTAAGATGTATGAAGTGAACCGTTTGAGAGATGTTGGGGTGATGATGTTTTTAAGATCTATGAAGTGACCCGTTTGAGAGATGTCAGGGTGATGATGTTTTTAGGATGTATGAAGTGACCCGTTTGAGAGATGTCGGGGTGATGATGTTTTTAAGATGTATGAAGTGACCCGTTTGAGAGATGTCAGTGTGATGATGTTTTTAAAATGTATGAAGTGACCCGTTTGAGAGATGTCAGGGTGGGTGATGATGTGTTTAAGATGTATGAAGTGACCCCTTTGAGAGATGTCAGTGTGATGATGTTTTTAAGATGTATGAAGTGACCCGTTTGAGAGATGTCGGAGTGATGATGTTTTTAAGATGTATGAAGTGATCCGTTTGAGAGATGTTGGGGTGATGATGTTTTTAAGATGTAAGAAGTGACCCGTTTGAGAGATGTCGGGGTGATGATGTATGAAGTGACCCATTTGAGAGATGTCGGGGTGATGATGTTTTTAAGATCTATGAAGTGACCCGTTTGAGAGATGTCAGGGTGATGATGTATGAAGTGAC
Organism: Synaphobranchus kaupii; assembly: GCA_029718625.1. NCBI lineage: Eukaryota > Metazoa > Chordata > Actinopteri > Anguilliformes > Synaphobranchidae > Synaphobranchus > Synaphobranchus kaupii. The sequence continues at coordinate 24,264,764 of CM056394.1, forward strand.
CCATTTGAGAGATGTCGGGGTGATGATGTTTTTAAGATGTATGAAGTGACCCATTTGAGAGATGTCGGGGGTGATGATGTTTTTAAGATGTATGAAGTGACCCGTTTGAGAGATGTCGGGGTGATGATGTTTTTAAGATCTATGAAGTGACCCGTTTGAGAGATGTCAGGGTGATGATGTATGAAGTGACCCATTTGGCAGATGTCGGGGTGATGATGTTTTTAAGATGTATGAAATGACCCGTTTGAGAGATGTCGGGGTGATGATGTTTTTAAGATGTATGAAGTGACCCGTTTGAGAGATGTTGGGGTGATGATGTTTTTAAGATCTATGAAGTGACCCGTTTGAGAGATGTCAGGGTGATGATGTTTTTAGGATGTATGAAGTGACCCGTTTGAGAGATGTCGGGGTGATGATGTTTTTAAGATCTATGAAGTGACCCGTTTGAGAGATGTCAGGGTGATGATGTATGAAGTGACCCGTTTGAGAGATGTCGGGGTGATGATGTTTTTAAGATGTATGAAGTGAACCGTTTGAGAGATGTTGGGGTGATGATGTTTTTAAGATGTATGAAGTGACCCGTTTGAGAGATGTTGGGGTGATGATGTTTTTAAGATGTATGAAGTGACCCGTTTGAGAGATGTCGGGGTGATGATGTTTTTAAGATGTATGAAGTGAACCGTTTGAGAGATGTTGGGGTGATGATGTTTTTAAGATGTATGAAGTGAACCGTTTGAGAGATGTTGGGGTGATGATGTTTTTAAGATGTATGAAGTGACCCGTTTGAGAGATGTCAGGGTGGGTGATGATGTGTTTAAGATGTATGAAGTGACCCGTTTGAGAGATGTCAGGGTGGGTGATGATGTGTTTAAGATGTATGAAGTGACCCATTTGAGAGATGTTGGGGTGATGATGTTTTTAAGATGTATGAAGTGACCCGTTTGAGAGATGTCGGAGTGATGATGTTTTTAAGATGTATGAAGTGATCCGTTTGAGAGATGTTGGGGTGATGATGTTTTTAAGATGTAAGAAGTGACCCGTTTGAGAGATGTCGGGGTGATGATGTATGAAGTGACCCATTTGAGAGATGTCGGGGTGATGATGTTTTTAAGATCTATGAAGTGACCCGTTTGAGAGATGTCAGGGTGATGATGTATGAAGTGACCCATTTGAGAGATGTCGGGGTGATGATGTTTTTAAGATGTATGAAGTGACCCATTTGAGAGATGTCGGGGGTGATGATGTTTTTAAGATGTATGAAGTGACCCGTTTGAGAGATGTCGGGGGTGATGATGTTTTTAAGATCTATGAAGTGACCCGTTTGAGAGATGTCAGGGTGATGATGTATGAAGTGACCCATTTGACAGATGTCGGGGTGATGATGTTTTTAAGATGTATGAAATGACCCGTTTGAGAGATGTCGGGGTGATGATGTTTTTAAGATGTATGAAGTGACCCGTTTGAGAGATGTTGGGGTGATGATGTTTTTAAGATCTATGAAGTGACCCGTTTGAGAGATGTCAGGGTGATGATGTTTTTAGGATGTATGAAGTGACCCGTTTGGGAGATGTCGGGGTGATGATGTTTTTAAGATCTATGAAGTGACCCGTTTGAGAGATGTCAGGGTGATGATGTATGAAGTGACCCGTTTGAGAGATGTCGGGGTGATGATGTTTTTAAGATGTATGAAGTGAACCGTTTGAGAGATGTTGGGGTGATGATGTTTTTAAGATGTATGAAGTGACCCGTTTGAGAGATGTTGGGGGTGATGATGTTTTTAAGATGTATGAAGTGACCCGTTTGAGAGATGTTGGGGTGATGATGTTTTTAAGATGTATGTAGTGACCCGTTTGAGAGATGTTGGGGTGATGATGTTTTTAAGATGTATGAAGTGACCCGTTTGAGAGATGTCGGGGGTGATGATGTGGGCAGAGTCTGAAGGGAGGGAATTGGAGCAATCCCGCATCCGTTGATTTTCTCCGATGGACGTGGCTTGGCAGGGAAACTCATCATATCTGTGTAGATATTGGCACGGGGCACTGTAGGCTGTCTTGGAATCCTTCGCTTGAGATGTTTAACAGAGAACCACAGCTGTAATGTCTGACAAGCGTACAACACTGTGGACAAGTGCAGCATCTTCAAATTGTGCGATCGATAACTCTTATAAGAAATATGTGACCAGCGTGTTAATCGAAACTGTTCAGAAGAGTGCACTTTAATGTATGGCCTTTTAATGTATGGAACTGACAGCTGCTCACCAGTTAGCCCAAAGTAAGAATTTAACTTTTCATGAGAAGTAAGAAGGGTTGAAGTGTTTGGCAGGAGTTTGACGTGCACTTGAGATGATTTCTGGAAAAAATGTAGTAATCACTCAGCAGTTTTCTTTTATATTTACGTCTAGTTTGATTTTATGTTTTCAGGGAATAAGGTCAGTTGTTGTTTGAGAACAAACATCCAGGCATAATGTTTTGTTGGACGTCCTGCGCAGATATCATATCCCGAAGCAGATTTGCAGATACTTTAAGTCTAGTTCCTTCCATTTAGATTTGACCCATCCGTGCCAGGGGAATCCCATCTCCAACTTGGCTGACAGTATCCAGATCTTTCTGTCAGTGTATTAACAAGACATGAACAAGGAATTGGGGGGATTGAGAATCTCTCCTGATACATTATTACTAAGGCCCGTTATAGTCTTCAGGGGCACTTGGTCTGCATTTCGTTTTATTTGTGTGCCTTTTCAGCCATCTTAGTGCACTGTACTCACATTGTAACTGTGCGATTAAAATTCTGCAGCTGCCTTTTGTTGTGTGAAAGGGAACCTTGAGGTAACTGATGTGCGAACAGCACAGCCGCACGCAGGCAAGGGTACATTATGAAGGCTGACGGGCGTCGCATCTTAAGAGACCAGGAGAGACCCCTTTGAGGTGAACGGATTGACGCAGGCGTGCTTGAAGGGATGCAGGAGCGCAGAGCGACGGGCGCGACTCCCTCCTTCTGCAGACAAAATGATAAGCAGGCCTCTGGTATGGAAGCGGGAATATAAACTCTCCCGCTGGCCCGAGGGGTAATTTGCGAGGCTTTTCCGGACGTCTCGGACGCAGATAAATTGCCTAGCGCGTTAGCACGTGGAATGACACGAGGCAAAGGACACGTTACCTTCAGCTGTGCTGCAGTTTTTTTTTTTCTGTTCGGCCATCACAGTCTCCAAGGCTGTGACTGATATCAGGAGGTGAACTGGAACCAGGATTGTTTTTTGGTGAGGTCCAATCAGGAACTAAAACTAATCCCCCCCCCCCCCCAAATGTTTCTCTCTTTCAAATTCATAGTTTGGAAATTATGGGCTGTTTGTGCAGTTATACAGTCATTTGTATAAAACCAGGGCAAATATGAGCACATGCTGATAGTCCAGTGCACAGCATTACTGCAGCGCCTGCTAACAGTCACAGCTAATGAATGCATGCTTCATCGTTTTTGTATTACGATGGAATGTAATCCGGCTCATAGCATCGTCATTGGATGGTGCCGGCAGTTAGAAAATTCTGTTTGTGTATCGAGTTTTTGAGGATATTAATTTTTTTCCCTCAGTGACATTTCTCCAGAAATAGCTGGATGACCATTGTACAATCCTTAGTATTTACCAAAGTAGTTTCCATTGCAACTGCAGTTCTCAAAGTTGCACTGGAAACAATGCAGATTAAGCAATGATTTGCTTTAAGCTATAGCTTCTTTTCAGTTATGTTTTCCCGTGATGTTAAAATGTTCACGTTGCCAAAAAGAGGCTCATGGTACTCAACCAGGGGAATCTTTGCATTTGTATGATAATAATAATAATGCCATATTGCTGTCTCCATGCAGAAGAGTCTACTGGTTCAGCCATGCTTATGAATCAATCCTCCTTGTACAATCCTCACATAATAAATTCATTCTCTGTGCAAGCCATGACCAAGAAGTCATTTGTCTGTTATTAATTTCATGGCTTTGGTTCTCCTCAAATCATAACCCAATCCCCTTAATTCTCGTGTCGCGCAGATTGGAAAATCAACAGGAACTAGATGCAGTGATGTATATCAATCAGCTGTTGTCATGACATTGAGCAAATACTGAAAATAGGCTGCCGCTTGTAATTCGATTTAGACCTTGGACATACATCTCATGTTCTTTTCCTATATGCTGTGATGCGGATATGTTTAGAACCTCATTCTAACGCTGCAAATGCCCATTGTAACAACAGGGAAATATTTCACGAAATATTCAGTTCCCGATAAATTCACTTTGATTCACACTTAAGTATATGCAGTGAGGGGCAAAGTAAACATTTTATCGGCTCTTGTACTTCAAAGTAGCACCGTCTGCTCGCGTCATGACGGGGAAGACTTGCCAAGAACGGCACAGGCGGATCTGAAATGGCGGCCTTTCAGCTCTCCAGACCGCTTTACACAAATGAGAAGATTACGGAGTTCGCCTCTTTGGGGAGAATTGCTTTTTGATTGAGCCCTTTTTGAAAAGGCATCTTTCATTAGGCCAGTGCCAGTTATTCTCTCGAGTACTTGTTTTCTGTCTTTCTGGTATAACTATACACGCACGGGCCATCCTGATTGAGCATGCTGCTCTGAACGAGCCTTAATTCTGACATTTACATGCAGGTGGAGAGACTGAAATGAAAATCGGATTCTCTGGTATGATTCCAGACATTATTTTGGCTTTGTTTGCATTTTCATAAGTAGTGAAAAACCATACATTGACTCAAGTCAGAAAAAAGAAAACCGTGTGTGTGTGTGTTTATGCACCTGTGTGTGTATGTAGTGGTTATTAGTATTATTACACCCACCCGCATAGCGCAGGCAGGGGGTATTGTTTTCGCTCCTGTCTGTGCTTGCGTCTCTGTCAATGTTTGTGTCCCTATCATCCAAAACTTGGACATTTCTCCTCCGATTGTCATGAAACTTCGGATAAATGTTGACAGTTGGGCAGTGACCTGGATCTTGAATTTTTTGCCCAATCGGTCAATGCCCGACTTCACAGTGCAAGATAACAGTTTTAGCCCCATGTGGGGATGTAGCATCTCTCTGAGTGCCATTCTAGTTATTGTTGCTATTATTATTATTATTATTGATTGGGAGAAACCAGGGGAGAGAACACAGAAGTGGAAGCTGGAGGACTCACCAGGCAGAGTAAGGAGTGGTTTTCAGTCTCATGCTATTTTAATATGAGCACTTGGGCACCTGCCCAAGCAACTGAGTTGTGTGTTATAAAACACCTTGTTAGGTGGAATGATAAATCCTTGAGTTCTGCACCAGCCTGATGCAGCCTTATCTCTTGTACCCTTGTCTTCCTGGGTCAGGCCTGTTGGGGAAGCCTGATTGCCCAGGGCCCCCTTAATGGGCACTGGGAAAAGGGTGGGAGCAGAAAGGACAATGCCATAGAACTGCTAAAATAAACCAATGAGCACAATGAAGTGAGGTAGCAATCACTGTCCAGCTAGAATACCCTTGAACTGGCTCAAATTAGTTCAGCGACCAGCTTCACAATGCATTCTGGGTACTGGAGTTTGGTCAAAGTTTAGAACAAACAGGAAGTTTTAAATCAAATTCCCATCATGCTTTAAGAGAAGTGGTGCCACACTCTGAAAATATGGAAATATTATAGAAGTAGAGAGTTTTGTGTGCTTTGTAGTAAGTTTTCCAGTTTCCTACTAAATTGTAAACAATGTACTAAGATTTTCTGCGTGATTGAACTCTGGATTTTTGGAAAACCTGGATTTTTGTGGTGACTGAAACCCCAGCCAGGAATCATGAAGGATGAATCCAGTAAGAACACATTTTAAATGTGCCACCAAAATCCTGATCCGTGTTATTGATTTCAAAGACAGGAGGTGTTATGCAATAGATAAAGCGCAAAGACATTGATATTCCGATGCAGAACTTTCAGAGATATTAATTAAAGGGAATGGAAGAACATTTAAAAACACACTGCAAATTCCTCCCCAGTGCCAAATGTTTCAGAAACACTAAAGTGCACTGGATGAATGGGGATGTGTGGTAGGGGTATGTTTGTGCCTTATACCTTATATTCCGATTAAATACAAAGTAGCCTATATATCAACTTTAGACGCACGTGATATTTAGATGGAGGTATTTTAATAGTTCACAGTTGATTGCACGCTTTATATATACCACAAAGATTTGAGTGTTACTCTCATGAATGACATTTGACGTCATTGATGATGACGCATAGGTGAATGATTTGATCAATGTTCTGTGGAGGTTTGAGTCTCATCAAAGGTATTCAGTGTTTAGTTAGTATCAATGTAGTTTGATTGTATACGGCAGTAAATATGTGATTTGCACCCCTGTCTGACCGAGATACTGTAATTAGAACTAGAGCTGGGAGCTGGAATGCATTTAGCCCAGATGTGCTCTTATGAGTCAAAAGTGCATACTTGTTGTCCTTTGCTTGATAAAGTATCTCAACTTGTAGTATGCAGACAGCTGTCAGAATTGACCAGAAAGATTTCTGTTGTTACAGTTCTGTTTTTAACTTTCATTTTATTTACATTTTATGTCCTTTTCCCAACTGAGGGATTATGACAATTGCCTAACTTTGTGTATTTATTTAAAAAATTAAGAGCACATCCACCCAGTACTGGATAAATAAGTGTTCTGTAGCAGGGCTTGGAGTCCTGGCTAGTGATCTGTGGAAAAATATGTCAATATGGCCCCCTTCCCCACCCCCCTTCTCCCCTGCCACAGGGCGAGTTGGGAGCCTCTGAGGAGGACACGTAGACCACCCCCCTTCTCCCCTGCCACAGGGCGAGTTGGGAGCCTCTGAGGAGGACACGTAGAGGGGGTATAGGATGCAGAGTTTGCAGCGTTGAATGACTTCTGAAACAGGACGAACGTATATTCCAGCGTGATTGATTAACTGTTTTGGAATCGGGTGTAGCCGGCCTTCCTGGGCATCCCTTACTCGCTTTCAAAAGACAAGGTTTTTTTTTCCGTTTTTTTTTTCTTTCATGGTTTAATCCTTTTAATGTGGCAAGAGGGCTTGATTTCCCCCATAGGAACGTGCTCCACATGACGTTTTCCCATTTTGGAATAGTCCCATCTAGTTTTAATGCTGCTTCTGAAGCGATGCACTTTTAACTGCAAGAAGTATTGCTGTTGCTACTGTGGATGTGCTAAAACAGGAGAATTCATAAATGCGTTGTGGACCATTGTCTCTGTGGTTAAAGGCTTTGGGAACCTGGTGATGCATCGCAGTACAGATAAATACAATGGGCATTTATGAGTGTATTCATTAATTGGCAGAACCATGAATCTTATAAAATACCCCTCATTAACATAATGTTACATCTTGTTGTGTGTAAGAATTATTAACAATGTAATACCCTATTATAGTTCAGAGTTAAGGACAAATTGTTGTAGCATTTAGATTGAATACTGGCCTTCTTGCTTCCCAGGATGCCTGTAGCATAACCTTCACAGGTAAATAGCCCGGATGAAATCAATATTTTTTTTTTTTTAATTTTATAAATGAATGCAAGGCTCCTATTTTTTCTTCACTCCCACAGTTTGCTAAACTAATTTAGGCGACAGCTGAAAATGCTGAACTGGTTGTCAAGAAAACGGTGAACATTTGCCTTTAATTGTGATTCAAAGTCAAGGACGAATGTTGATTTAATCCATGCATGTAAGCCCACAATTCCCCAGTGTAACGAAAACAAAAGCACTTTTCAAGATTCATATTTTGTGTACCCTCCAATGCATTCTATTTTACGTAAGTCTCTGTTTTTTTTGTACACCTCTGGTCTTTGTTCCAGTTTCTGTGTCTTAATATCTGCAGCATTGTGTCAAGAAAGAGGCTTCTATGAATGGCTGGATCAAGTCTAACAAAGACTTTCACTCGTTTTTTAGGCTAGTAGGTAAAATAGGTTTGTGTCAAGTCATGCATTGCAATCTGCAGATTTGAAATTACGGGTTGCATTCAGATTGATGGAGTAGAAGCTTCTCTCTTCATCCCAGGCTCATAAAACAAGAAACGCGAAGGAAAAATGAAAGATAATTACTTTTGTTTTTTACTCGCGCACAACCCACACCACTTATGAATAACTGGCACCCTGGGTGCCGATGTTTCAATTACAGTATCATATAAATTACTGCGCAAATACATTAAACGAAAACATCCTCTTTGTGAATTCTTTGCTAATTAATTTAGAGTTTGAATGAATTAGATGAAAGCGACCATTTAAAAACTTTCTGGGCCTAGTAAATTCGTCCCCCTGTTTTGACATCTCATGAGAAACTCGGGTGTACCCCGCTTTCATATTGTTTTTTAGGTTAGGTTTTTATAGATATGATATACGGCGTGACTGATGCACCAAACCTATTGTCATACGACAGTGTTAAATACCTTCAGGGTCTTGATATGGAGTGTGATTTATATTTTGTCTCTCAGTTAGTTGAATGTTGAGGACAGGATTTTGCCTGACTGATTCCCTCTCTTTCTCATGCAGCTGATAGTGGAGAAGACAGCAGACTACCCTTCTGCAGAATTCTCGCTGGTGGAGGATGCTTCTCTCCACTTCACATGTTTGATGGACAGACTGAACGAGCAGCGCCTGTTTCAGCCTGCGCTTTGCGACGTGGACATCGTGTTAGTGCGCCAGAAGAACACCTTCCAGGCCCACAAGGGGGTGCTAGCGGCCTACAGCCAGTTCTTCCACTCGCTCTTCACCCAGAACAAGCGGCTCCAGCGCGTGGAGCTGTCGCTGGAGTCCCTCACCGCGCAGGGCCTGCAGCAGATCCTCAACTTCATCTACACCTCCAAGCTGCTGGTCAACGGCTGCAACGTGCAGGACGTGCTAAACGCCGCCGCCGTGCTCCAGATGAGCGACATCGCCGGTTCCTGCCAGGAGCTCATCAGGAATCGGTCCCTGGGCATTGGCGCGGACGCCGGCTCCAGGCAGGACGGGCGGTGCGGCGCTGTCCCTGCCCAGTTTTACCGGGAGGTGAAGCAGGAGGCGGTCTACGCCCGCGAGGGCAGCAGCCCTTACTGTGTGCGGGTGGAGGACCGAACAGCAAAGTCCCACCCCGGCGCTCAGGTGAAGCAGTACTTTAAGAAGGAGGAGGTGGGGCAAGGCGGGGCTGGGAGCCTGTGCAAGATGGAGGGCAAAGCCGGTGAGTCGGAGAACTCGGACGGCCGGTCCTCCTTCAACCAGGAGCAGATCATTGTGGAGGTGAACCTCAACAACCAGACGCTGAACGTGTCGAAGGGGAGCGAGGGAAAGCCCTCCTCCACCGAGGCCTCAGGCTTACTGGCCGGCAGGTACGGCGAGGGGCAGGACGCCGAGGAAGAGGAGGGCGGAGGAGGCGAGGAGGAGGAGGAAGACGAAGAGGAGGAGGACAACGAGGAGGACGACGAAGACGCAGACGTGGGGGAGGAGGAGGAGGACCTGAGCGAGGACGACGAGCTGGGCGACAGCAGCGAGGAGATGGAGGGGGCGACGGCGCACGAGGAGAACCACGACATTCCCGAGCTGAAGGGGCTGGAACGGACCCGGCGGCAGACCAGGGCCTCCGGGGGCGCCATGGCGACGGTCTCCGTGCACCGGGCCCTGGGCGCGGTCACGAGGGCGAGCAGGGGCCGAGGGCGCGACAGGAAGAAGAGGCGGGAGGGCGTGGGGCAGAAGGTGAAGCTGGAGGAGAAGCAGACCTTCCCCTGCATGAAGTGCCCGCGCATCTTCAACAACCGCTGGTACCTGGAGAAGCACATGAACGTCACGCACAACCGCATGCAGATCTGCGACAAGTGTGGCAAGCGCTTCCTGCTGGAGAGCGAGCTGCTTCTGCATCACCAGACCAACTGCGAGAAGAGCATTCAGGTAAGGGCCGGTCTCAATGATCACAGTCAGAAAACATTTGCATTATACATCAGCATTTAGCAAATGTTCTTATCCAGAGTGAGTCACACAGCTTGCATTCTTTACATGCGATCCATGTCTAAAGGTGGATATTGACTGAAGCCATTCAGGTTAAGTACCTTAAGGGTACAATGGGAGTGCCCCACCTGGCAATCCAACCTACAACTTTGGAGTTCACTAAGCATTAGTGCTCCACTCTCTATAAAACAAAAGTCTATGCGGAAGAAATGGCACTAAACCTAAAATCAAAATAATTTTGGTTAGGCGTCTTCTTTGATTGCCTGTGGTGTCGTGCGTTTGGCTGCCTGTGGTGTCCTGTAACAGCTTTATTCCCGGCCAGACTGTCATTAATGGCCGTTTCTCACAAAATTGCTTTCCAAACAAGAGAGGGTTTCAGATCCTAATGATGATTACCATGTACAGTGAGCACCATAATTCATTGGACAGTGACGCATTTTTTGTTATTTTGGTTCTGTACTCGAGCACTTTGAGTTGTAAAGGATACAGTGACAATGTCTGAAAATGGGGTGGGGGACCATGTACAAAAGGTTTTATAATTTCTAAACGGTTCATCCGATATGGATGAAAATACCCTCAAATTAAAGCTGACAGTCTGCACTTCAACCTTGTTGTCATTGTATCCTTTCAAACTCAAAGTGCTAGAGTACAGATCCAAAATAACAAAAAATGTGTCACTGTCCAATGAATTATGGTGCTCCCTGTATAATCTACAGTCTCTCAGAGGGCAGGAATCATACTGCTGCCTTTCCAGTCACACACTGTTTATCCATTTGTACGTTTCTATTTTCGGAATTCACCTCAAGTGTCAAAGCCGCAAAGCTGATCTGGAAGCGATTTGCCGTCTCATATTAATCGCATTGACATTCGGAATTCTTTTCCAAATGCATCCCCCAGTATTCAAAGCTAACTGTTCATGAAGGTGTGGGGGCGGGGCTTCATCTAGCCAGACAGCTTATCACATCGCCCACAATGTAAGGCAACTAAGGAGACTCTGTGAGATTTCATCACTTCTTCATTTCTGTTTGTCTTCTTTAGCAGTCTTCATCTGAGTTATGTTAAAGGCACAATTTAGCAAGGACCAATATCCACATTGGAATATTTTTCTAATATGTTATTTCTAAACTTGAGAGCTGGAGGTCTGGAATGGTGTGTCTGTTCTGTTCTGTATTACTCACTTCCTGTTCACTTCTGATAAACAGACGCCTGATTGGTTAAAATGTAAATGTCATCTATGCAAAAAAAATGGCCTTCAAATGATCAATACCAATTCCTCCTGTTGTGGGCAGTATAAGAAGTTTATGCTTTCAGGGTGAAAAAAAATGAATTTAAAAAAGTAGGCTTGATATTATGGAATTAGTTTTCTTTTGCTTTTTTATGTATAATATTACTATTTCACAAGATCATTTGATTGCGCAGAATTTTTGATTGGCAATTGTAAGATTACTTTGACCTGTGATTGGCCAGTCAAATCTCCACCTGCATATGGTCAATAGGGAACATCTGATCAGTGTAGCAGCTATCAGTGTAAATTTTGTGTATTGAGAACTTTTAAACTCATATCATAAGAATAAGATTTGCAACACAAATCAGCTTAATGGTGAGTGAAAAATGAAATCCTGGTTATATTGTGGCTTTAAAGCACCACGTTGCTTGGAACAGCTGGAGGTCTAAAATAGACTAAATTAAGGCTGGCAAGAGTTGCTTTTTCCCTTTTATCTCTTTCTAGCATCCAGACTCTTCCTGTGAAAATGGTACTAATTAGTCTCAGCTAGATGCACAGCATCAAATTACAAAGCATTCAAGGATCCCTGCACGGCTCTTATTGTTCATTTGGTTCCACTCTGCAATGAAGAACATGCCTAAAGAAACCTACTTGGGCGTTCCTCTGGTAGAAGTCCGAGGTCCGTTCCTGGTCACAACAGCGAGCGCAGAGGCATGCGGAGTCACCTCATAGCTGGCGCGGCGGGGGGCGTTGGTGTTGAGCATATTGTGTGAAGACGAGCGGCCATATGCCGGAACTGTGGGTGGTTATGAGCTTATTGTTTTAAGGCTGGCAGCTCGCTCGCTGGCCAGCACCTGCTGGGTTTGTTTTTATGCGTTACCGTCTTAAAATATTTTCCTTTAAGCTTTAAGACGGTTTTTGGGAAGAGCGAATGTGCTGAATATGGCATATGTACACACGGGATAGAAATAGATTTTTATTCTCCATCTCAATAACACACCCTTTATTATATACGGGTTTGCAAATGTGAATGAGCTCATGGACTTTTTTCATATTTCTTCACCACTTCGTAAACTGTATTTCTAAACATAGATACCAATACCAGTGCATAACTGGCAACATACGGTCCAGTTAAGCATAATAAATATGAATGTTGTCATTCGGTACAAATGGATTAAAAATATGCATTGGAGCTCAAAGGAATCTCAATGCCAAGGGTGTCCAGACACAATGACATGCGCTGATTTACAATAAGGCAGCAGGCACAATGAAATCCAAAAGATTAGACTGTTTAACTGCTGGCTAACTGTATAATTATAATAATCATAATCATAATCATAATTCTGACAACCTCCCCACGGTCGAGATGAATTGTGGCCTCTCTGGGATTTACATTTTCTGTGTTTATTCAAATGTCACAGAGAGACCGAGATCGTCTCCCACGCAGAACTGTTCCAGGTTTTGTCTTGCCTTACCGCTTAATTCGCCCTGGCAGTTCTGCGCATTGTGCTCTGGAAAATGTACATCTCGGTACGAAGACATTTCAAGACAAGCTGGAAAAACCTTCCCGGACATTCTACATAACACCGAGCCAGTTTGCACGCGGCCTGTCTCTCATGGAGGCCAAATTAATTTGTAGCATAATGAATGCATTTTGGTCTTTATATAAACCAGCACTGTTATACTGCTGCCTTAAATAGCCATAGTCAGAGACTGAGAGAGTTTTTTTTTGTTTTTGTTTTTTTCCTATAGACAGATTTTTTTAATTGAACGCCACGCAGAAGCTCCCAAGTGGCATATTTCGCAGAACTATTTACGTTTGCTGCAGTGATGCGCCATATCCTGCCTGTGCCAGTGTTGTCTGTGGCTCCAAGTCTATGCAGCAGGCCTAAAATGATGACTTTCCAAATTGGGATGAAAGGAGAAATGGCAGATAAAAAATTAATTTAATAAAGTAAAAAAAATATATAATAATAAATAAAATATATACAGTGCCCTCCAAAAATAGTCAAGCCTTTGAATAAGATGAACAAGAACTTTTAGTGTGTTACGAGATTGGTGAGCAGATTGCGGGTGTGGGGAATCTTTGACCACTCCTCCACATACAATCCTTGAAGGTCATTTAGATCCTTCAGTCTGCACTTCTGGACGGCCCTCTTCAATCTGAACCACAAATTTTCAATCAGGTTCAAGTCTGGAGAGGGAGATGGCCAGTGCAAAACAGTAATTTTGCGGTTAGTTGATTCTGAGGTATGCTTGGGATAGTTCAAGTTGTCTTTCTACAACATCCATTTGTGGCCAAGTCTGAGTTTCCTGGCAGAGGGAAGCAGGTTTTTGGCCAACATGTCTGGGTGCTTGCTAGAGTTCATGATTCCATTGACATTAAGACACAGGACCAGTAGATTCAAAACAACACCATAACATCAAAGATCCACCACAATTTACTGTAGATATTATGTTATTTTCAACATAATATCTACAGTAATATCTACCTTCTTGCAATACAAAACCCATTGTTGGTGTGAATGGCCAAAAGCTTGATGTTGGTCTCATCTGACCATAACGCCTGGTTCCAATCCAAGTTCCAATGACTTTTTAGTAAACTCCAGATGCTGATTTTAGTTGATTGCTATCAGTGGAGGCTTTTTTCTGGAACCATTCCAAAAACACTAGTCTTTGCAAAACGTGAATTTGTGAAGTCAACAGTTTTGTAATATGTCTATGTGGGATTAAGGTTAACTTTAAAATTGAATATGTTGTTTATCTTACAGCTTACCGGTTTCACAGTGGAGTCGGCCTTTTTCCTTCCACACAAATATCAATTTCTGCTGTCTCTGTGTATTATGACTGACTCCATAATACAAGACCGATGAATGGGCACTTGATTTGACTTGATACTGTTTGCAACAGTCAGTTTTTCCACATTTTCATTTGTGCTTTCAAACCATATTCAAGGGGGCTGTCAAAATTTAAGGCAAAAGTAAAATGTTTATGCTCCATTTTAAGTTGAAACGTCATGTTGTTCACCTCACTTAAATGGTGAGGTTAGCGCTTGTCTTCAGTACCCATAATCAACTGTTCGGAGTTACCCCATAGCCCGTTTTCATCATGAATACATGTGGAGTTACTTTAATTTAATTTAAATGCATGTCGAGGTTACCTTCATACGTTTTATTGCTCCTGTTTTAATTCTGATCTTCACCCTGCATTTGTTTCCAGCTTTTCTCACACGCTCTCTGATCACTTTCAGTGTGTCACCTGTGGGAAGGCCTTTAAAAAGCTGTGGTCACTCCACGAACATAACAAGATTGTCCATGGCTACGCCGAGAAGAAGTTCTCCTGCGAGATCTGTGAGAAGAAGTTCTACACCATGGCCCATGTCCGAAAGCACATGGTTGGTGAGTATGACCTGTCATAGGCCATCGTTGTGTGGATGCTGCCTGATATGACCTGTCATAGGCCATCGTTGTGTGGATGCTGCCTGATATGACCTGTCATAGGCCATCGTTGTGTGGATGCTGCCTGATATGACCTGTCATAGGCCATCGTTGTGTGGATGCTGCCTGATGCATCCTGCTTTTTGGATGGTTTGTCACAGGTTTGGCCAATGTTTCATTGTTCTTGTTTGAATGTTGCACTTTTAATAACATTTTTATTTATTTACTCCCATTTCTATTAATTATTGATAGGATCACACAGTACACTGTCATATTTTGTCCAAAACCTTCATGAACCATGCATAAGACTTTTATTGACATGTAATAACCTATTTATAAATCATTCATAGGCAAATTCTGTGCTTTTATAAGGACGATATAACACAAGTGCAATTGTATCCCCAAATGTGACCTAAATTCATTTCACTTGAGCCTAAAAAATAATGCTGGCTTACATCACGTTGTCCCTGAAAGTTTTAAGATCCAAGGAGATTATTTGCGGGTTTTCCTTCATCTTAAAACAGACCCTTAGGGGCAGGGTTCTGGTTCCTTTGGATCAGGGGATTATTTTGGTTTGTTTGTCCTGGATTTCATCATTTTGTTTTGAAGTGTGAGCTGAGGACATGTCTCCCATTACACAGTGCATTGTGGGGGGGCGGGGGGTGGGTGGGGGTGCGGTAGGGGGGTGGGATTTACGGACACTGCTGTCTGCTAGAGTCACTGAGGCCTTCCTCTCACAAGGCTTTTGATGAGTTAGGCTGAGGTAAACGGGCCGCTGCTTGCCAAGCGGGCACACGGACACAAGGGGCCCATCGGTAAACCTAGCCAAGCATTCCAAGGGCCGGCAGTGTAGCGCAGTGTCCAGGACGCTGCGCTCTCAGTTTTGCTGGGTCAGCCAGATATTTATGAACCTGCATCTTCAGGGACTTTTTAACTTAGCAAGTGCTTTGGAATATCCAGCTAAACACTGTGGGCACCCAAGGGCTCATTTTAAAAGCCCTTCTGAATGCGCGCAGACATGTAAGGCCTAAGCGATATGCTAAGTACATGCTAAATGATAACTGCAGGGCTAGATATTGATAATTATTCAGTTGAGACACCTAAGGCCTTCGATCCGACGATGAAGGCCGATCATTTATGCGAGCGCTTGTGTCACGTGTCAGAGAATCGTCAGTCCTGGATGTGAGTGTCTGGCAAACAAATGACCACGATGATCATTACTAACATTCAAGATTCACATTTTATTCCGATAAGCAGAATGACCTCCCGCTTCCTGCACGGAAACCCGGCAATATACCTGCGATCCCCCAAGCCCGCCTCGATAGATAGCCCAGTCGCTGCAGTGACTCGCGCATTAATGTGGTAATTAAATACCTTCGCCCTGCGAGGAGAGAATTGCCTACGGCCACAGATGGGTTTATTCCTCACCAGCCAATATATTATGTCTGTCCTTGTCTGACCTGAGGATATTAATGTGTCTCTTTACTTTAATGGGAAACCGAAATGCATTGTCAGTCTCGTTCAACTGTTGTGCAGGTATCGTGATCATATTCACACGTAACACTGGGCGTAACTCTGTGATTTATATGTGCGTTTGCCTTTGTATCATGTATTTATATTCTTATTTATTATTTATGTTACGTCGTTAATATTATCTTTGTACGGGAGGGAAATGTAATTACTTGGAAAAAATTGAAAATGATCCTTGTGAAGAATGTGGGGATCTCGGTTCTGTTGCTGTCTGAAATGCCGCGTTCATTGTGTTCTGCATGAAATGAGACCTGATGTAACAATTGCTATTTTATCAAGATATGTGAAGCACTGGCAGATGCTGACTAAAAACAAAAACAAAAAAAACTAACAATGCATTGTATTTATTTGTCTTCTACAGAGTTTTTTGTTTTGCTAGAAATAATTACGAATATCAATATGTAAATACAGTATGTACACAATCTTTTTGTGTTTAGATATTAATATCTGGAACAAGAAATATGACAAGAGGATGATGTTCAGAAGGACTGGTTGCTCTTTTCAGTGCCCTTGAGTGTGGAACGTATAGTCTCAATAGGCTTCTGTTATGTCACCATAGGTGTATAATCTGTGTTACTATGGGAACCTTGTCATCACAGTGCACATGACAAATATCATATACAGTATCACAAAAGCTTGAATTCAGTTGTGTTCATGATTCATAACGAGAAGAAGAAATGAAAATCTGAGCTGGGTCGGTTACTGGGAAACAGCAGGCAAAGATCCATCCTCTGAATGTCGATCGTCAGCCTCAGCTCTGCGAGTGACGTCTGAAGCTTAAGTGTCCTCTCTTGTGTGTCCCTAGCTCACACCAAGGACATGCCGTTCACATGCGAGACGTGCGGCAAGTCCTTCAAGCGCAGCATGTCCCTCAAGGTGCACTCGCTGCAGCATTCTGGGGAGAAGCCGTTCAAGTGCGAGGTACTGACTGATATACCGCGTACAAACACTGCGATATAAACGTAGTGCGCAGAAATGCGTCCCAGTTGTGTGTGAAAATGCATTCATATCCGCATGCGTGCATACAGTGCCTTCCGTGTTACAGAACTGCAGCGAACGCTTCCAGTATAAATACCAGCTGCGCTCCCATATGAGCATCCATATTGGGCACAAGCAGTTTATGTGCCAGTGGTGCGGCAAGGATTTCAACATGAAGCAGTACTTCGACGAGCACATGAAGACTCATACTGGTAAGACGAGTTACTCTAATCCGTTATAAAATGGGTAATTCTGACCACACATTATGATTAGTTGAGAGGCGTTCAAAGCTGTGTCTATATATCCTGTAGAACAGTGGTATAGTCTACTGTCACTCTAATGCAGTAGAACATTGGTATAGTCTACTGTCCATCCACACACTGGAACAGTGCCTTAACAGATACCAGACCACGGGGCCTGTCCACACACTGGAACAGTGCCTTAACAGATACCAGACCACGGGGCCTGTCCACACACTGGAACAGTGCCTTAACAGATACCAGACCATGGGGCCTGTCCACACACTGGAACAGTGCCTTAACAGATACCAGACCACGGGGCCTGTCCACACACTGGAACAGTGCCTTAACAGATACCAGACGATAGGGCCTTAACAGGTTGAGCCACGCAGCAGCCCTTTGGTCAGCGTTGTTATTTGCAGTGTGTATGTGGAGTCTGCTTTGTGTTTGTACACATGCACAATGCATGTTTGCCACATCATCTGTAATGTCGTCTCCCTCTCCCACAGGAGAGAAGCCATACATCTGCGAGATCTGTGGGAAGAGCTTCACCAGTAGGCCCAACATGAAGCGCCACCGCCGGACGCACACGGGCGAGAAGCCCTACCCCTGCGACGTGTGCGGCCAGCGCTTCCGCTTCTCCAACATGCTCAAGGCCCACAAGGAGAAGTGCTTCCGGGTCAGCAACCCCGCCACCTCCGAGGCCAACCCGCTCGGCCTCGACCCCATCTCCCCGGTTACCAACATCGAAGCAGCCGCCAATCAGGCGGAGCCAGTGACGCCGCCGACGCCGGCCGGCGATGTCGCCTCGCCCCACGCCCACCTCTCCCTCCCTCTCCTCCACTCGATGGGCGGGCTCTCCTCCATCCCCCCCTTGCCCCCCCTGCCCCCCCTTTTCCCCACTGGAAGGATTAACTCCAATAATAATTAATCATTGCTGTTTTTCTCCTCTTCATATTTCCCACTGACTGAATCCCGCCCCCCTAGAGAAACCGTGACCTCACTCTGCCAAACTCAGTTCCGCCCCCCCCAGGTTTCCTACAGCTTACGTTTCCTAGCCATTCATAGGAGTGTTTCTGTTCTCTGATACAACGTTTTGGTTTCAGAGGCTATGAACTATATATATAGAGATCGTATTTACATAGAATTTTATAAATGTGTATTAAAAATATTAACTTGTATCAAAGGCCCTTAACCCCTTTTTTTTCCATGTGGGACATGTCAGCCATTTATTTTCTGTAGGTCCTTTTCTTGATGTTTTTGTTTGCGTTAGCTGCTGGGTAATGCCACGCTCAAGTGCTGCTTTGCCGCATTTGAGATTTGCACATCCTTCCCCATGAAACCCTGCTGTGCATTATGTAAGGAAGACTCGCTGAAGAACTTTCTGGAGGACCTTGCAAAACCTCAACTTTTCGAACTGAACGGAATTTTTCGATGCTTTCGTTTTGTTTTACGCTTTTATTTTTTCCTGAGGAGTTTTTGGGGGATGATATTTCTGGGGGAGGACTTGAGGTCCGGGTCCACAAACGTTGGCGAAAAGCACCCCGCGGGGGAAACAGTCTCCTCGTTCACCCAATCGGCACCCTTTTATCCTTCCGGATGTTTCTCGAGGTTCCCGGGGGGATACGAGTGGTTCCTCAGAGGCAAGTTCCCAGGTAAAACATCGTTACACACGGTGGTGGTTCAAAATAAACCAGCGGTACAGACACTTGGAACTCAGATGGGAGTTGTCTTGTGCCACCCCCCCCCCCCCCCCCCCCCCCCCCCCCAAGACAAGACGGTGGTGGATATTTGTGATGACTTTGCCACAACTATGATAAAGAAGCTATAAGTATATTTTTATTTTCCTTGTAGCAGATGTAGCAGTCCCACTGATTTTACATGTCTCTCCAGTGATATCAAAATGCTTATTTGTCTTTTAAGTGTGTTCATATTGCGTGGCAATAATCAAATCCTGCGAGCGTAGTTTATAGGGCGATGCTATGCTGCATTTGTTAGCCATTCTGCTGCCATTGTTACCCCCCCGGTGGTGTTTATGATGCACTCTAATCACATCCTCAGTTTCATTGCGATGTTAGGCATGTAATGCCATTTTTAAGGTTTTGTAAAAGCACGGATGTGTGAAGCTGTGCAGGGCACAGTGGCCGTTTTGCAGTTCTGTCCGTTGCGAGGATGCGAGGGCGTTTCTGTGGAGCACAGCCTCTTGACCAGTTGGTCGTTAAAAATTGCGGCGAATTTAATCAAGCTCTTTGTTCCCCAAGGGCAGCCGAAACGTGTGTAAAATGTACCGCTGCCCAAACTACTCAAATTTTTGCTTACATTAAGCATTTTTTTAAAATTTATGCCACATTTATTTGCCACTTGGATTCGTAGCTCCCCTATCCGTATGCGGACTTGCGTGCTCATGAGCCTCAAGGCTTCATATCTCCTGTCACTCAATCACTGTCAAAGATCATGTGACCGTGACAGCACTCGCAAGCGAAGCACAGCCCACAGTAGAATATTCAGTTAGTCTAGAATCAAAAATGTCTCACACTGACACACAGGCCCGCTTCGTATTACAATTGACACGAATAGTTGAGATTC
Source organism: Synaphobranchus kaupii (assembly GCA_029718625.1). NCBI lineage: Eukaryota > Metazoa > Chordata > Actinopteri > Anguilliformes > Synaphobranchidae > Synaphobranchus > Synaphobranchus kaupii. The sequence goes on from CM056394.1 coordinate 24,284,696, forward strand.
GCCTGCGCGGTTTTTGCAGTCGTTGGGTTACAAATTCGTACTGTCCTCCGGGTCCAGGTATGAGATCGATAAACGTTGGAGATCATGTTTATCGATCGCATAGCTGGTATAGAAGATGCTAGTTCAGCTGGGTCCGCCACAGGCAGTAAAATAGCGCAAAAAAAGATGATCTTGCTACAGAATAGCAGGAATTTCCTGTCAAAAGGGACAGTCAGGTTTTGTTACTAGACCTTCAGTCTTCATCATTCACAGTGCACTATTGACAGTGAAGTTTCACAATGCAGAGCACCCATCTTTAGGCCCCTGATCATTTGCTTCACAGTTAGGATATTAACTCTAGCAATGACATGATCTAGTTAATTTCCCAGTCATGACGGCAGTGGCATTTCTCACCGTTTTATGGCATGCAGTCTGCACATCCGGTGCTTATAAGGTTCAAAATGAGCTGAACATTTTGACTGTTTCAGCCACACAGACGGTGCACTGCAAAAAATTGTTTTTCAGTTATATAATGCAAGAATCATACTTCTTGCATTTCTACTGTACTTTCCAGAGTATTTTTTATGAGGGGAAAAACATATACTGCATATTGTCCATCTCATTTTTTTTTTCCTATCCGGAAGGCTATAAGAATTAAATTTGAGAGCCCACAGGGACACACACACACACACGCACACACACATATTTACATATATAGGTATATATCATTTGTTTTGCAGCACACAGTATAGTATCATGGTGTGGAATACAGAGATATTTCAGACTTTCCACATCTCCTCAGTTCTTCTACATTGTGTCCCACACTACCATCTCCGTTACTGAGCGGTTCATCCAGTCGGCCGGTATTCCCAGTGGAGTTTTGTTTGGCGCCGAGCGTTATCCAGTGCACATGAGGATCCGTGCACGTTGAAGTCCTGCTGGGAGGTAGAACAGGGAACATGGGCTGGTTTCAACAGGTGGCCTGAGATAAAAACCAAACCGTGTTGATTCCATTTTAATGAGTATGAATCGATTTTCATACTTAAGTCAGCAGCTTCAATATGTGGCCAGAAAGTAGCTGCGTATGAGACGCGCAACTTCAGGGTAAATCAGTGAAACTGCCGAATGTATCAGTAGCGTTTGAGGTGAAAAGGTTATATTTAAAATGGATTTTGATTTGGCCCTGAGGAATAATGTTGGTTGGATTTTGGCCGCATGTGCTGGCATCAGTCTGTGAGAGCCCAACCTTCATTTTAAAACACCGTGTGCTAGAATGGTCTTTTAGTTTTGATAGGAAATCATTGCATAAATTGCAAGCTATAGCCCTCTAAAGTTTTTATGGCAAAAAAGCAATTTCTTCCTTTTTTTTCTTTTTTTTTTTTAGACAAATGCACTTTTTTGACAACTATATTACTTGGATTCAGATTTGAAATAATAAGTAAAAAAATGCAAGCCAGAATTGGAGAGTGAGTGATGATTTTTTTCATCTGCGGTCCTTGTGGTGAATGGTATTGTTATGTGAGCCTGTGAGATGGTCGCATAATTCAGAAAAAAAGCCCTTTACCTGTTGTGCAGTATTTATGATCTTATTAATATAAAAATACATATTTATGTGTACATGCAGTACACACAAGAAAGAGTCCTTTTTATAGAATGGCCATTCCCCCCTTTGTTTACATCTGAATGAGAGAAACATGAATGTTATTTTGAGCATTGGCAGGTACTAATGAAAGTGTTGCAAATCACAATAAGCTTTTGTATCTGTAGCAAGCTGTTGTATTATTTTTAAATAAATTTGCCTAAGCACCTTATCAAGTAGTAGTAATACATGTTTAATAGTGTTACATGATGTTGAGTAGTGTGGTAAAGGTGGGAAGGGAGTGATGACTGTTGCCTGGAGTTGAACCAAAAGATTTGGTAAAAAACGGTACTATTTGTTTTTTGCCTTAGACTTTATAACTGTTGCAGAATCCTGATTGGCTGCTTTTGTACATGGTCCAGGTTCGAGCTGGCCTGGAGCTTTGCACCGTGGCAGCATTGATTGGGCATTTGATGCCTTTCTTTGGACCTGTTAAATCCCCCAGACCTATTGGTTGTGGCTAATGTCACTCGGTTGTCAGTGGGTGGACTCTGTCCTTAATCTGTCCCAGTGGGAGTGGTTGCACTTTAACTCGTAGAGCGTAGTCTCCCCCTTGTGGCTGCAAAGCACAACCTACTTTCACTGAGGAATATGGCTGCATGCTTATAAATCAATAAAAATGAACATTTGAACTCTCTTTATATATTCCCACACCCTTTTTAACACATCCTTGTATGAATATGACAGGAATTACTCCTCTAAACATTGCATCTACTTCCCCTATGTAATGTTTTTAATTTTTGTGAAATCTTGCCCCTACTGTTGACTATAAATATAATTATTGCCAATAATAATAATAATATTTTAAATTCCAATTTTTTTTATTTCTGTGGGTTTTATACATTTATATGTTGCACCGTGCTGAGTTAGTCATAGAGATTGACTAACATTACAGAAATAAGCACCATATATTCAAACTGGGTCTTGAATTCAGTTTTTAAGCTAAAAATATCAATGTAGCTAGCTAAAAGTGGACCGATATAGCCAAGCATTTATTCGTCCTCAGATAATTCTCTGCGTTAGATGTAAGATACCATTCCTTTTCATAGTCTATGTACAGTATGTATGGATCTGAATGTCTACCCATGACACGTTTTAGGTTATTGTAGACTTTTTGTCCTACAATGAGCTAAAAAGATCTCATTAAAAAAGGTGTTAATTACATTTTTTATCTATTATTATTTTTGGATGTATTAAGTATTGATGTGGGCCACCATGAGCTTCAAGGTGACCACTGAGGGGTAGGTTGTTGTATACTGAAGAAGGATAATCATTTTCAAGCAAATGGTTTTGAATTTGAAGGTGTTGCTAGCCTTAGGTCTTCTGAATGATGAAAGAGTGACTGTTTCCGAAGCTAACATGGACTGAATGGAAAGTAAAGTTTAAAGTCTTCTTTAAAATTGTAGGGCTTTTTCTGATGTAGACTTTTGCGTTTGGATTAAAATCACTGCCGTTGGAATTATCTTGAAGACAGCATATAGAGTTTTTTTCAAAGCTTTTTTTTTGATTTCCTAAATAGGGTGCCGAAGATCAGTTGTCATTTATTTATCCTTCCTTGTGATATGTTCTAGTGCAGCACTGGAATTCTATCGAAACGTATTAATTTCAGAACCTGTTTTGATTTGCGGGGAAAATTGAACTGCAGAAATGGAGTGATGATTTTGTAAATGCAAATCTTTAAATGTAAGACCCACAGCATACTGTAATACGTTTCTCTTCTTGGGAGATGCATAATATTCTGTGTGCTACAAAGGGGGGATGCATTTGGTGGGTAATGGGGGCAGTGTTAGATAGTGTCCACCTGAGAGGTACTCATCACTCAGTGTTTGGCATGTTATCTGGCCTATATCCAGAACTAAAAGGTTTCAGCGAGTAGGCCTATATTCTCAGCCTAGTTCACACTTTAATATGCCATTAGAGTTTGTCACAGTGTCACTCTGCAGACTGGGATATGGGGGATGAGGAGAAGTATTAAGCTATTTTAGGGAGAGTGGCCTGCGGTTAATTTGTCTCACTGCATTTAGAGGCTTGAACTCAGCAATCAGTTTCAACAATGTGGTCAGCATAAGCTGTGTGTTTAAATAGAACAGGAAAACGTGGTCGTGCTTCAAGGCTCCTGATTGGAGCTGTTGTCATGTTTCTGTTTAGATACGGCTTTTGTGTGACCACAGGAATGCAGCCCTAAGCAGATATCCGTGGTACAGATCACTTAATTGGTTTATTTAAATAAGCAACAGTGCGCCATTTTGCCAACAGGTTCTGTTTAAAAAGCCTACATGTAACTAACACTAAAAACACAACATAGTGGTACAGTACATGGGTAGTATATTCTAAACAGTGCCATACTGCTATTTAGCATTCAACATTATGGCCAAATTCTGTTCTTGTAATAATTGATCACTGAGAAAAATAAGATTTATTTAACAGTATTTCTATCATAGTATACTTAGTTATATCCTGACATATGAACATGCACTTGTATTCCTTTGTGGAAACAATTATTCTAACTTTATTGCGCCTCAAAAAGGAAAGATTTGAATAGTTTATAGCCGTACACACGAGGCTCTGAAAAGCAGCAACAGCTGCAGAAGAGAGTTCCTCTTTGAGTTCCTGTTAATTGCAGTTTAATTTGCGGTCTGTAGGGAATATCTTCAACCTTTAAACTATCTTTGCCCTTATTAGGCCTCATACAGCCAGAGGGTATTTTTAAAGTGGTGTTACGTGAAAAACATCGTGCGTCTTGCAAGTAAAAAAGGATTTAAGTAAAAGAACAAATTCATCCATTAAATTTTTCTTAAGCACTTTGTCGAAAGTGCATTATCTTTGCAGCCCAGACTTACTTTATAGATGTTTATAGATTTTAAGTCGGTTAGTCTGGGATACGTGACCAGTAATGGATATTGCAGAGGCTGTGTTTGTGTTTTGAAACTTGAATTGATACTGACTTTTCAATATCAAAAGTGGGGAGATGAACGTTCAGTAAAGGCAATGTAAAAACATAGCTCTGCACAATTATAATTTAACAATTATAATAAACTGATAGTGTAAAGAATCCCACGGAAATTTGATACAAATTGATAGCTATTAGTGTTTTGTTTTTTTTGTTTGTTTTTCTTTCAGCTCTGGGATGAATTTTAAGTATGACCAAGAAAAAGCACAGAAAGTTGATGGCACTTTTCTTTAAGAAAAATTGATTGTGTGAACTGTTTACTGGCTTCAGATAAAGAGGAAAAAGTACTTGTTTCTGTTATTCCATAATGTTTTTAATTTTGTGTTAAGCTTTTGCTGCTACTGTGGTGAGGGCTTGTTAGCCGAACAGGACTTATGTGGCCTTCTTGCACAGACCAAAAGTAGATATAAAAAAATTAAAAAAAACATGCACCCATTTTGTGGATGTGGGTTAAAAATTGCTACGAGCGTCTCTACTGTAGGTCTATCGTAAAGGTAGCATGTAGATAAGGTTGCAAATTACGGAATTGTTTGTTAACGTGAAAGTATGCAATAGGCAAGCCAATGATATGTTTGACTGGAGGAATTTGAGCACTTCAACTTTATTATTTTAATATTCTTTTGTTGTATTTGCATCCATGTGTGAATGGTGGAGGTTATTGAATGAAAAACAGCAGAATAAAATGGCTATGGATGACACAAGAGGACGAGTTAAAACTGTTTAGCACGCGTTGAGGAGGAGATATATTTGTTTCCTTGTTCTGGTTTCCCTTAGGAAGAAGAGGCCTTTTAAATTTAATTTAAAATGACTTGCTGATGTGAAGCTAATTCTTATCCAAATGGCAACTAACCTTTTTTGTTTTTCAACAACAGCGTTCCCATCCACATCCTTCCTTCCCTTCCAAAATCTAGTGAGCCAGTCGTTGAGCCAGTCGTTTGCATAGTCGGTCATCTGTATTGCTGATTCTATATTTTTGCTACAGTATGTAAACACAATGTCTTAGCTTAACTCCAGTGTACATAAACCACATGTAGACAGTAACTGTTGTGGTTATATAAACGGAACGTTAAAACCAATACAAAGATGATTGTGTCTAGAGGTGCTAATAATAGTCTATTATTCTATGTCATTTATTGTATTGGCTAGTGTATGTTGTCTGTAACACAAGAAAGAGAGAAAGGAATCCTTTCGGTATTAAACAATATAGATATATATATTATTCCAAATGTCATGTGTCCTGTGGTCATTGACTGTGTGGGAGGAAAAAGGAGCCCTCGGCTGGGAGTATGAAGTGATTCTTTGCCTTTTGGGGGCAGAGAGGCATTCGCTGTTTGTGTACTCTGTTGCCAGTTTCCCCATGTGGCTTCCGGAACATTCCTCCGGTTCCTCTAATGTACCGCTTCAGCACGCCAGCCCAGTGGATGTCGGACTCGAATGCCTTTGCCACTAAGCTTGTCATTGATATGACGAACTGAGTGATAGCGGCTCTTCCCTGGTGTGCCTCAGCTCAGCTGTTTGATCGTTTGCTCTTCAGAAAAAAGATTCATTCGAAAGGAATGGACCTTCCTTCCCGGACGATGCATCCGGCTAATGCCCTTAGCCCTGAGCTTGTTTTTGCACCCCACGGTCCGCTTTGAAACCTTGACCATTCCAGCGCTGGGCTGCCGACTGTTTATTATGCGTTTACCATCCCTTCCCAATACTATCGAATACTATACCCGCAAACCCACCCGCCCCTTAAAGCAGCACATGCTCAGTCTCCCTCTTGCAACTACCGGGGGCTCTTAACAGTTACGCAGACGACGGGGGGGTGACAGTGCACCTTCTAAAAGCTAACAGCTGACCCTTCCGACCCCTGGTCCATTACCTGAGATTAGTCTTTGAGCCGCGGTCTCACGCTTGGCGCGTAATCTCAGGCAGCGTGACCCTCCGTAAAGAGCTCCTGCAGTCCCGCGTCTGCCGGCAGCACTGTGGAAGGATGAGGATGAGGAATGTCACAAAGATTTGCCTTCGCTGGAACTAATGAGCCTAGCCTGAACCATGAAAAACAGCATGAGACCAAGGGGTGTGCAGATACTTTTGGCCATATAGTGTATGCTTATTCAAAATGTTTTTAAGTAGTCACAGAGTGTACTGAAAACAGCAATGGCTAGCATTATGTGAGGAACAGGGTTGCTGAGCTTATCTCCACATCATCATCTAACGTCGACATATTCCAGTTATGGATCTTACGATAGTGATTGTAAAATTAGAACTTATTTATATTTTTAGTAAGCTTGTCATCCAGTCCTTTGCTCTAATTGGCTGCATCCTGGTTCTGTGATGTCTTAATATGAAGGCTTTAAATCAGTAAAGCTTATATTATGATGTTGTCCAAGATAAGTATGTACCTGTGCTTTAAAAAATTGTAAAAAAAAATATATTTTGCCTAGTAGCAAGCGCGATTTCCAAACAGTTCTGACATTCTGAAAATGTGTGTCATGGCGCCCTCTGCTGTTTCTTATGAAAAAGTGCAGCATCACCATGCAAATTTACATTGCAGTTATGTGAGTGGTAGCATTTTTTGTAATCACAAGTGTAGCAAGAGTTTTTTGTTTTTTTTCCCTTTATTGAGAAATTTTATACAAATGATTAATATCTATGTGGTCATTTACCTTACAAAATTCACAAACCTAGAGTTCTTCACTCCTGTGTCCAATCACACACACACTCCCCTGCATCTCTTCAGCTTCCTCCAACATGGTCAATTTTCATCCATAAAAATCACAAAACTTCTTCAATAAACACCTGTACATATTAAATTAATTCTGTGTTTTCAGCACAAGTGATACATACATCACAGCAACGGTAAATTTCTTGAAATCACACCTTTTTTCAAAGTTAATTTCACTTCTGGGTGGAAAAGCATCATGGATCCTCACGTCTTCCCAACTGAAATAATTAGTGTTGCTATACCATGTGTTCTTCATTTCAAGAGCCTTCCAGTAGGGGGCGCTGTGAAGATGTTACATTGGAATCGGAGTCGGTCATAGGGTTCATTCCAATCGCTTATTTTTTTCGTCCTCGTCTCCCTTGATCTTCGCCTGACCCGGAAATCGATTGAGGTCTGTCGTCTTTAAGGACATTCCAAACCGCTAAATTCTCCTTGGAGGAGCGAGAAACGAGGTTCCTGGAGAATGCTTCAGTGAGGAAACAAGTGTAGCCTTTGCGGTAGCCTTTTCTCGGAGCACACACCACATATAAATTACCCACCTATCCGCAACTGCCATATGACGGGGTACACGACACTAATCCAATTTTACTGTTCCTTTCCATTTATTATAAAACCCTTTAATCCATAATGACACTCATTCGTTATGACTAACAAAAGCCAGGGTTATTCATGAAAAAAGGCTAAAATGCATTACAGTTAAGCGCGTACGCATTATATGATGCTGACGCTTGACTGAGCAGGGATGTTCAATTTGCCTAATTCATGTTGCCTCAATTCCTCTGTCCTCATATCTGATCCTTGCATCCTTTCCTCACGTCCTCTGACGGGCGGAGCTAAGAAGCAAGGAAAGGACGCGAGGAAAGGAAGCAAAGTGTTAAAATAAGTTATTGGAATGAACCCATCCTTTGCGATAAATGGGGGGGAAGAGAATCAGCGATGCACATAGGCCTTCCAGGACGATTCTTGAGCGTCTGCGCCCTCTTTCTCCAGCAGGGCGGCGCCAGGTGATTACATCTTGGTGAGCCGCAGGGTGTTAAGTCGCACAGCCACGATGGTGGAGCCGGACGCAAAGCTGATCTCTCTTAGTACGCCGTTCCAGCAATTTTCTTTCTCTTCAAATCTGTGAGACATACAGTATTGGTGATTAGTGATGCATATACACTTGCTGCTCCAGGAATGTTGATAGCCAGGGTGTGGCACTGTTTGTGCAGTGTATGTGCTTGTACACAGTGTCACTCGAGAGAAGAGTGTCTGTTAAAGCCAAGTAACACAGCCATAAGGTATATATACTCGTTTGCAGTATGGCCAAACTCTTTCCCCAGTGTAATTATTTTCAAAAAGCCACCCTTATGACAAACTGTGACTTCTGTTCTTCAGTCTCGCTGCAGACATCGATCACCTCCGTCACTCGGTTTAAAAAATGATAACGGTGCGATCACATGACTCACTTCCAGATGTCTTTCATCTCCGTGGGAACCATCTCCTCGCTGGCCTCGCTGGCCTGGCTGGCCTCGCTGGGGCATCATGGCGAACCCGCCCACGGCATACAGGGACCCGCCCATGCTCACCAGATTGAGGGAGCTGCGCTCCTGCGGAAAGTCTACAAACTCCGACCACCTGGAACACACACACACACATACACAGAGGCATGCACACACACACACACACACAGAGGCATGCACACACCACACACACACACATACAAACCACACAAACACGTAAACACACGCACATTAACATGCACGCCACACACCGAAACACAAACAGATATAGACGTGCCTTAGTGAAGGAGAACTGCTGTACTTGTTTGATGGTTTTTGGATAAATTGCCCCCCCACCAGGTTTCCAAAACCGTCTGAAGATCAGAGCACACTGTTCAAAAATGTGTGGTGCAATTTGGTTTGTTACTAAAATGTATCTATTTTTGATTTCAGAAATCCTTTACAGATCAATTTAATTTGAAGTCCTAGTCAAGAGCGGTAGGTAAAAAAACAGTACGTTTCATGAGAATTTCTTGTGATATTATGGTGAAGTAAGGAATACTGTTCCTGCAAGCTTACCCAACATTTGACATTCATTTCATTGAGTGTGTGGAAGTGTTTTGGTGCAACAACTTGTGTGATATGTGGTTTTTTCAGTCCTTGTACAGTGCAGTCAAGTCCTCTGGCTTCACTGGCCCCTTTGACATGTTTGATCTCTCTCAGTCCCACTCACGTGTTGCTGGTGATGTCATAGACTTCCACAGTACTGGTGAGGCCTGCGTCCGTGACGCCCGTCGCCACGTAGATCTTGTCCTTATGGACTGTGACTCCGAAGAGAGACCGGGCAGTCTTCAGCGGGGCCAAGTCCTTCCACTCAAACTTCTTGGGGTTGTAGACACAAACCTTCCTTAAGCACTTTCTACAGGTAAGGAGACACACACATTTTACACTTCAGGGCACAACCTACACACCATGACACATTTTCATTATACAATATTTGCAATATTTAATGCTTGTAAAATATCGATACATTTCAAACCAGTTAATTAAGGTACTGTGGGTTCCCCATAAATGATGCACACTGCTCAATCAATGCATGGGGCAGCACTGTGGACTAAAGTTCTCAAGTGAAAAGAGCTAAAATGTAGGTTCTTCTCTAAATAGGCATTGCTTTACAGGGTTACCAGATCAGTTTTATATGAGTTTACGCAATGGAGCCAGAAACAAGATGGAGAAGCAAGCCAGCCTCCATTTTATCTCCCATCAAATGTGACTGTACAATACTGAGGTGGAGGCTCTGCGAAAGTTCCAGTCAAACATCATCATCTCCCCTGTTATACCTCTCACAGCTCTCTAACCTTTAGAAAGCACCTTTTTTGAACTGCATTAAACAGCACATGGCAGTGGATGTTGTGATGTTTTCTTACCCATAAACCTTTCCCATAAAGGTAAAGACTGAAGAAGGTTCACACAGAGAGGAAATGAAGTTATAAACACTTACTTGCTCGCTCCTTTTCCTCCTATCACGTAGACGAGCCCGTTATGCGACACTGTTGCGTGGCCGTACGCCGTGTACGGCAGAGGGTCTGACTCCCCCCATTTGAAAGAGCTGAAGGAGAGACAGACATCCATGTCACCACAACATCAAAACCTCATTACTTCCTCTTTGGGGAAACTACAGCTTAATGTTGTTGTTATTGCTACTGTTCACACAAAATCGCTCCGTCAATTTACCTCTAACAGTTTTTTTATGGAGTCCTGGAGGGATTAAATGTACTTTTTCAGAGTCAAAGGTGATCTATCAGAGTACATTCAACGCTGGACATTTTACCGTGCTGCGGTTCTGAATGGTAATTCACATTTAGATCTATAAACCCAGTGCATTCCTAGAGCAGGTGACATCAGGGGTCATTGTTAATTTAAGGTGAGCTGAATAAATGGAATCTTTCCCCTCGAACGTGACTTTGTGAACGCCGGAAAAACTTAGAATGTCGCAATGCGGCCCTCGGGGGCCCAGAATTGGGGTCACATCCACGCTTCCCTCTCCGGTGTTGTACTATTATTACTGTTTTGCCCGCAGTTACTGGCCCTTCCCGCTGTGTCATCAGTTTGCGCAGATTTCCCTGGAGGCCTTTTTATAAAGCTCAGCTCTCTGCTTCCCCTCACACCTCCTCGATCAATAACAGATACAGATCGCGGGCTCGCTTGGCCCCTGCCTGCTAAGGTTAGCCCCTGCCTGCTACGGTTAGCCCCTGCCTGCTACGGTTGGCCCCCTGCCTGCTACGGTTGGCCCCTGCCTGCTACGGTTGGCCCCTGCCTGCTACGCTCATTTTTACTAGCTGAAGATAGTCATCCATCATGTCCCACACAGTGACTGCCCCTTATGAAAGCATAAGAAAATCACAAAACGTGGAGCCGAAACGAGTGGGTCTAACCAATCAAGTGCCAGTCTTTCCGTTGTGGGCGACAACAATTATTCCATATGACATAGAGGTACCTCCAAAGAGGTATTCTGACATCACGAATATACAATATTATGTCAGAATTGTTGAAATAATGGAATGGATTAATAAGTTTCAATATAAGGTAGGCATACAAACACATTTACAGCGGGGAAAAAATTGATCTAGGGGTGTACTTACACTTTAAGCACTGGTAAACACAATAAATTACAAGCTGTGTTATAAACAGCCTGGTATCTAACAGGTACGCAATTTTGTTTATTATGGACCTATAAATTTGCTAAAGAAGCAGTTCATGTTTTGTATGGTCAATATTATTATGATTGAATCTGGGTGAATCATCATGTGATTATAGGAGATAGTTTTTTTTTGCCATTAGAAAATAGTAGTCTATTGTCAGTGATGTTTCTGAAATGTGTTTAGAACATGACCAATCTCATCATTTTGTTTCTACAGATGGGAAAACGAGAGGATATTGTGTATATGGTACAGTTGGCAGTGCACTGGAGTTTATACATCAGTTCTCAATGTTGAGTGGAGCCCCCAGGGGACTCACTGTCTGTCATAGATCATCACAGAGTCCAGGGCATGCTCCCCCTTCTTCAGCTCTTTGCCCCCCACCACGAAGATGGAGTTTTCCGCCTCGGCCATTCCGAAGAGAACACCGTGGCGTTGGGAGGGAGGGCATTCCCAGCCAGTCCGAGTTAATTGGGTCAAACTGCAATTTCACAAGAACAGGTGGCATTGATCCTTCAGGGTAATGAATTGTCAAAAGCCAGTGCTAGCCAGTAAGCTAACAAATAAAATGTAAACCTGATACTCAATTAAGACGGTCAGTAGGTTTGACCAGTTGAAACTTTGATCATTTATTTTCGGACTTCCATTAGGATTTTTTACTTGTTAAAACATGTAACGTGAGCATTACATTTACTGGTTCCTGTCTTTCTCCGAAATATCTTTGCTGTTGATATCATGAAGTCAAATATTGACGGTGATCACAGTTGTCATAACTTATGAAAAAGAGAGAAGCTGTTACACGATTTTGCGGGCGTAATAAATAGACGTACCTGTAAGAAGTAGGAGTTGAGTGGTTGATCCTTGTTCTCCTCAATGTAGAAAAGCCCGCCAGCCACAAATACCTGGTTCTCCTTAGTGACAAGACTGCAGTGGTTCTTGGGAATCTGAGTGGACACAGACGCCATGTAACATTCGTTTCCTGCAGGGTCGTAGGCCACCGTCCCCGTTTCGCTGATCAGGAGCATCAAGTCTTTGAGGAACATGCCGAATCTGGGATTATTATTGAGGATTCCTGGAAGCATATCTCCTTGTCCCCTCTCTTCCTTGCCTTCCTGGGCTGCAGGGGTCTTGCTCTTGTCCCCTTTTCTTTCCGGAAGCTTCCCCTCGCGGGCATCCCTGACCAGCTGCAGCTTGGTCTGGACCTCCTGGCTGGACCTGATCCACTTGTGCTTCTCCACCTTTTTCGGCGAAGTAGTCCGCGTCCATGAGGCGGAAGCGGACGCACTCCAGGAGGTCCGGCAGCTCCTTGATCCTGTCGCCCTCGTCGTGGGCGACCCAACGCAGCACCGACTCGAACACCACCTCCTCGCTCTCTACATTTGACGGAGTCGGAGGTGATGATGGCGGCCAGCTCGCTGGGCCCCAGCTGGTGGTAGTCGTGGGTCCCGCACCAGCACCTGGTAGTGGTCACAGACGTAGTTCCGGGCGGCCACGGCCAGGTCGGAGCAGTCCAGCAGCAGCCCGAGCCGGAAGATGGCCAGGCAGTTGCCCAAACTGAGCCGATCACGAAGGAAGGAGACGCACACAGTGAAGATGGACGGGATCTGGAACACATTGGCCGCCATGAATATCTCGTGGACGTTGTTCTCCGTCAAGTTGATGTCGGACGTGTAGATGTACCGCAGCACCGTTGCCATGACACTGGGCTCCACGTTCTCGAGGACAACCTCCCTCTTCTTGCACTCCTCCGAGTCCGACTGGAACATGAACTTAAAGAATGGGCTGCAGGCCGCCAGCACCAGCCTGTGGCACGGAAGCTCCTTGTCCTTCACTTTAAGGACGCAGTCCACAAACTTCATGTTCTCTAGCAAGTCACAGAGCCCATCCTGAAGCAGGGTCTGATGGTACATCCGCGGCTCCTCTATGGGGTTTACCGGCAGAGCCATCTTTAGCCAGTCTGCGTTCGCGATGGCGGGGGATCAGCGAGTGTCCCGGTCACCTCTCCAGAGCAGAGCGGTGGCTCGTTCAAAGCCCCTGCCACAGAAATAAGAAGCAGGCTTAGGTGGGCTAGAGTTAGATCCCGGAGAATGCGTGTGTCCTCAGCTGCTTCAACCCTTCAAGCTCCATAGGGGGGCGGTGGGGGTATTTATAGACTTGGGATCACAGAAAACACTGGAATCCATATTGGTTCATGTGAAATATGACACCTCAGCCCACTGCAGAGAGGGCCTGCCCAAAGCAGCAACTGACACTCTGGCCCAGGGAGAGCCCCGCCCACAGAGACAACATGACAAGGCTTCCTTAGTGCCCCCCCCTCTGGAGACCATGGAGTACTACAGCTGGTGTCACTGACATCACTGTGGATAGATCCCAACCTCTGAAGTGACATCATTATCCGCAAGTGGGGGGTTTCTCACATTTTGTCCTCTTGATGTAATACACAAAGCACATTGAGTCACGTTGCCTGCTGCTTTGTGTAACCCTCTACAAATAGCAGAGTTACCATATAGTCCCCAGAAATCAGCAGGGACTGCTACGTCAGAGAACTTAAGTTTAGGAAAAGGTACATAAATCTCACATGTAGTCAACAGAAGGGGGCTGGGGTAATGAAATATTAAACCTGCTGAGCTCAGTAAAAGGATTTTAACACCTGATTTTAAAAAAAGTGTAATGTACTTAAATCTGTATTTTTGAGTAGAAGTAGAAACTTCATACCCTGATATATACCATGAATTTCAGCGCCTGGATTTTCTTCTTGGCTAGACCGATATCTTTCTAATTTGAAAGTATAACTGTGAATATATAACACTGAATGTATAACTTCTACCCATTTTTTTTTGTTCTCCTGTAATTCCAAGCGATTACTGGGAATACCATAGCCCACAATGGTAGTTTTCTATAAATATATAGTTTTTTGTGGGGAAAACTCAACCTTTTCTAAAACTGTTGATTCTAATGATCCAAAAAATGTAAGGTAGTTTTAAAAGGATAACAACCCAAATAGCGGTATTCCTTACCTCTAAATACAAGTAACATACATTACCTCTGGATATTTGACCCTGATACAAAATCTAAAATATATGGTTCCTTCTCTTTCCTCTAACTACCAAATATATTTAACTGAAATATAGACTAAATATAAAAATGTGCTAAGCTACAGACATAAACAGATATTATTTTTGTATGCTAAGCTACATGTTCCATTCCTACTACATTTGTCATGTTAACAGTGTGCTAATCCTGCCCTAACTCATATGTAATGGCACAACTAGATGCACAGTACATTCTGGGGACCAGAGACAGACAAATAAATGTTATCCCCCTGGGTTTTGATGAGCAGACATGCTGTATTATAATCAGAAATCAGGAATCAGAAAGACTTGAGACTTAAGATTTCTCCACTGTGGCATCAGTAGCCTACATGCTTTTCAATATATGTACCCATTAAACCATGTGTTTAAGAACGGAATGTTGAATTGGATAAGATACCCCTTAAATACAGCGGGAGATTCGCCACGTACATCAGTGATAGTCGTGAATGTGATTCAGTACATTTTTCTGGGTATGTGGAATCATTTTTTTATTTATTCCTTATCAAAGTACCTTCTGTTTTACTGTTCCGGTTAGTTTCAAATAACACGTTGTACTAATCTCCCCAGATCCTCAGTGGAACAGAAGTGAGATTTCACAAGAACAACAAAGCCAGCTGTTGCCCGAACGTCGCAGTGTGCCAAGAGTAAATTTTTTGTTTAGTTTTTTTCTTTTGTTTTTCCACTTCTTTGGTGCTGAGATGTCACAGCTTATTTCGGCTTCCCTGATATACCAGGGGCTGAATAAGCCTTACTGACAGGACAAATGGACTCAGCTGTATTTATAGCAGGGCTATCACCTTTCAGGCACTCATGTCTGAAGACCATGGTGTCAGTGGGGGCGATGTTCTAGACTGTACCGGGTGCGACAGGATGGGACGCAGCAGAGTCTTATCAGAATGTAGCAGCTCGCATCTCCATCGACAGCCAGGAATTGCACTGATTGAGGCAAATGTGTGCTAACTGAAGGAGCCAAACGTCATAGCTGTCAAAAAATACGACGTCGTCCAAGCGGGTCTTGCTGGTCCCTGCACTACACTGTCAGAAGAAATGGTTCCAGAAGGCTCCTCTGTGTCTCCATAGAGGAACCCTATGTAGTTCAAGGGTTCTTTCGCAGCAAAATGGTTCTTTTGGGAGCTTTCACACTTTTCATAACTACCATAGAGAGTTCCATAAAGTACTAAATAGGGTTCTCCTATGGAGACAAGCCAGAAAAAACATTTTTCCATGACTGTAGAATGAGTGCATAAACTGTCATTAAGCTAGCATTGTTTAAAAGCAGTAAGAATGGTTTTTGGCAGTTCTTGTGATTAAAAATTAAATTTGTGTGAAATACAGTGTGGGCTAAATAGGTCTGTTGTTGTTAAACTTTACATTCTCTACAAATCAAATTAGTGTGTGTGTGTGTGTGTGTGTGTGTGGGGTGGGGGGGGGGGGGGGGTTGGTTAAGGTTTGGTGTCAGATTTGTGATATTGCATCTATGAACATGAAGATTTAACAAGAAACACAACTTGTTTAGACCAGACGTGACCAAACTGAAATAAATATTAGTTATAAATGCATTAAGTTAATTAATTATGGTTATTACATTTATTAAATGAACCAACCATATGAATTGTTCAGAAATTCTTCATCACTGTGTATCGTTGCACAAGGTTTTGGAATATAAAGAAGACACACAAAATAGGACAGTTCATAGTTTGTTTTTAATTTAGGAATTATTATATTATATTTCATGTACATGTACAGATTTATTTGCCAGGTAGGGTGTATCAGTCAGCTACAACCTATCCTCCTGATATCTGTTTATGGTATGCGTCTGAAGGGCTTGCGGCAATATTTTACAGCAAGTGCACTTCGGGCCTATTCACAGTTAAAATGTGCCTTGTGTTAAAAAAACCCGCAAAATGGGTCTGATCGCCATGGCGATGATGGAGCCGTGGCAGTCCAGCAAGCTCGCAGACGAGAGCGGGCGACAGGCTGAGTGACGGGACGGGAACTGAGATCGATTTGTGCGGGTCTTTTCCGGCGATCGGGGCGCTTTCACTCCGCCTTCTCTTTCTGCAGGGCGGCGGCCGCCTCTTCCTCCAAGGCCAGCCTCCTCTCCCTCTCCTTCACCAGCTGCACGCCGCAGTAGGTGACAAACAGCACTGACAGGGTGGACAGGGGGAATCCTGCAGGGGGCGATATGGTACACTTGTTTCTCTGATCTGGTCACACAAAGAACTTTAGCATGAAGCTCTGGTGCACTGCACCCATAGTAGCCAATTTGCTACTTTACCTCAGTACTCCCATGGTAGCCAATTTGCTACTTTACCTCAGTACTCCCATGGTAGCCAATTTGCTACTTTACCTCAGTACTCCCACGGTAGCCAGTTTGCTACTTTACCTCAGTACTCCCATGGTAGCCAGTTTGCTACTTTACCTCAGTACTCCCATGGTAGCCAGTTTGCTACTTTACCTCAGTACTCCCATGGTAGCCAATTTGCTACTTTACCTCAGTACTCCCATGGTAGCCAATTTGCTACTTTACCTCAGTACTCCCACGGTAGCCAGTTTGCTATTTTACCTCAGTACTCCCATGGTAGCCAGTTTGCTACTTTACCTCAGTACTCCCGTAGTAGAAAAGTTAACTTGTTTTCTTTCCTTTCCTTTTTTTCTCTCTCTCATTTTATGTGAAGCACATTAAGTTGCAACTGTTGCATGAAATGTGCTATATAAATAAAATTTGATTGATTGATTGATGGTAGATGGATAGTTTATAACATACTAATAATAACATATTGTTGTCTCCAGGAACACCAATACCCTGCCCAGCTAAACACTTGGAGTGTTTAAAAAAAAGAACACATGGAGTTTGACAGTTAAAACAAGGTACTTACATATTAATAACACAACTTTTGATTCACTGTCTGGGAGAGCTATTGGTATGACCGTGTTTGACGTGTCCCCGGAGAACAAGAAACAAAATACCATCTTTAAAAAAAAATGTCAATGCAACTGATATACATGCCTAATTTTGCAATCACCACTAGGAGAAAGTAATGTGTTGGCATACATGCACAGTTTGTTTTTATGTGCAATATTTGTGTATAATATCTCTGGCAGTATATTAAAAAAGGCAGTATTTTAAATGTTTTGTGATAGATGCAGTACATAAAATATATGTATACTATTTATATTTGCAAATATATCACCATATTTATTTGGTAGTAGATCGTTATTTTTTTTTAAAGTTTGGTTTCAGGGGCCTGCGGGTTCTTTGCAGTTGTTTGTTTATTGTGTTCTTAATCTAGTTATTATTCTCATTAGGGTACTATTGTTTTTGTTCGTATAACTTAGTTTTGTTGCTTTGGGACTGAACTTCCTCCCTCTCTTGGAATAACTGCACTTCAATCCCTGGCGCTTGTGTTTGCGTTGTAAGTCACTCTGGATAAGAGTGCCTGCTGAATGCCAGTAGTAATTCATTGCCATGAGGCCGTACTACAAAATACTGCCAGGGAGCAGTAGGTTTGTATGCATAATGTGAATTTGGGAGGTGCTTTTAAATCTTGCAGAGCTGGGTTACCTTTGACGAGCAGTCTCTTAGCAACCAACTTGGCAAACTCCAGGCTGTTCAGGGCCAGGACGTTGAAGAGAATGATGCACCAGAAGTTGGCGGCGTTGAATACTCCCCTGATCCGTCGGGACATGGCCTCGGAGAGAGTGCCCTGTAAGAATTTACATACATTTACTCGGGTTTGCATTTTTACAAAGGATTTTAGCAGACAACTAGCTGAGCAACTTACACAGTTTATATTATTTTACATACAATGGATTTACACAGCGTAATATTTTACTGAGCAGGTTAAGTACCGTTCTCACGGGTATAACAGCAGTGCCCCACCTAGGCATCAAACCTGCAACCGTGGAGTTGCAAACCCAGTTCCCTACTGGTTATGCTGTTTCCCATCGCATGCAAGCACTGTCACATAACCATAATCCAACAACGGTAATTCTCATACATGCTGTTATAGGATTCACAGTGTATGGATTTTTTCTCTGTTCGATATGTTAAAAGCCGTCTCTGAAATGACAACAGCACACCGTTTCTACGCGGCCTCTATGTAAACATACACGTGTAAGTCTGACTTGCTATCGCTATGTGCAGGCATAGGAAAGATAAGTAATGAAAAGAGGACGCCTGAATAAGTCAGACATCTCTGAACTTTCTAGCACCTCTGTTCAACCACTTATTCAACAGAGGTGCTAAGAAGGGGTATGAGGTGAATTGGGGACCCTCCGACCCTGAGCTCTCTATCTCTCACACAGCCTTACCTCAATGGATGAAAAGGGCCTGACAGAGAAGAACTTGGCGACCCACAGCTCGAAGTTGAGACCGAAACAGTTGCAGAAAGACCAGATGTAGACGATCTCACACGGCCCCAGCCACAGGGTGGTGACGACGAAGGTGCAGACGGTGGCGAGTAGCTCCCTGAAGATCTGGTCGTGGTTCTTGCCCAGGTAGTCGTAAACATACCTGCGGGGACCAAGTGTGTTTTTTCCACTCTACCCTGCATATTTTCCATATTTAATTAAAGAAATACACATATACTATTGTATAACTTGTGTAGACTCACATATTCACTTATTCTACTTTTATCAATTTAATTTAAATTGGCAACACCCATCAACGACAAAGTTTTGCAAAATAATGGTCCGATATCATTTGCAATCTTGTCACAGAAATTAATTCACAGGAAAGTAAGAGAAATTATAATGTATCAATCAAAATGTATTTGCTATAGAGCATTTTTTACAACTTTAAAGTCCCGGACTCAGTATGACTTTGAGAGGACATATTAAAACCGTAAATCTAGAACATGTTTTTTTTTTTTTTCATACAGCAGGGCCCTGGACACTCACTTGCACAACCAGTCATTTATGCCCCTGTCGAAGTGCCTGTGAATAAAGACAGAGAGAATGAGCTGTATCTCCAGCACATTCTTGGATACTACTGTTTTCATACCATACAGTCAAATACTGCCAGCCAGCTAGACTGGCTGACAATTGTGTTTTTTTGTTTAAAGATTTATTCACTTAGCTTCAACTTGGCATGTGAAGGTGAAATGAAATGAAATTAGGGGCTCAGTTAGTTTTACGTGGTTTTTTCAGTTTACGTCAGTAGAACTTTTCAGAAGGGAGGTCAATAGGAAGTGATGTCATTATGTAAATTAAAGTGTGTAATTGGCTCATGTATGCCCCTGTAGAAATAACACATCTGGGTTAAAGGATAAGTTCGCTATTTTGGATCTTGGACCCTATTTGCGGTCTGTCTTCCATGAACCTGACACATTGAGTCCATATTGTCGCTGATCGGTCCAGTATTGAGCTAGCTACAGATTTCCTGTAGGCTCTCACTGGGCTACAATAGAAGTCAACGGGGCAATTAGAAATGTTATGGAAAAACAACGATAAATGTGCTTTCATGTACAATAAATGAGACGGGAAGCTCAGGGTGTATTGTTACCGGTCTCAGTATGCTCTCCTATGAAATGTATCTCAATCCGAACATTTTTACGTGCTTGGCATGGCTTGGAAGTAAGCATTTCTCTGTGAGCAGTCTGCGTTTGTTTACCTGCAGCAACGTAGGCTACAATTTCCACAAAAAACTTGGATGATGGATGACTATAATGATTACGAAGATGAAGAATTCGATTTTGACTTTGACGTTACTGGCTACAGATTTGAGCCAGAATACACGGACACGGAACTACCAGAGATGGATGATAAGAGAGCAAGAGAAGAGAGAGAGGCTGAAGTTGCGCAGGTAATGTAAATTATTACAAATGATGATTACAAACACTGCGTTACAAATAGTTCTGCTGTGGGCTACTAGCTAGTAAACTCCAACGGGAGGTCAGGATTTGTGATCAACTGCTTTTCAAGCGGCCTCTCTACAACGTAGCTAGACTGCGGACGTTTACAGTGCGAGGTAGTGCGGTCGGAGAAATAGTTCTGTTTCAAATGGAACTGTTGTTTCAACGTTCGGTTTGCGTTTGCGATAGCCTACATTTCACAGGAGAGCATACTGAGACCGTAAGAATACACACTGAGCTATAAAAGCACATTTATCGTTGTTTTTCCATAACATTTCTAATTGCCCCGTTGACTTCTATTGTAGCCCAGTGAGAGCCTACAGGAAATCTGTAGCTAGCTCAATACTGGACCGATCAGCGAAAATATGGACTCAATGTGTCAGGTTCATGGAAGACAGACCGCAAATAGGGCCCAAGGTCCAAAATAGCGAACTTATCCTTTAAGAGATGTTTTATTTTGAGGTGAGATGTTGGGGATTGAATGCTGCAGAGTTGAGATGTTGGGGATTGAATGCTGCAGAGTTAGTACTTTGTTTCTGTATATTATTTACACAATAGAGGAGAGCCTTATGCATGCTGTCACAATAAAGGAAGAAACTCAACTGGGTCCGTTTATGCGAAGTCACAGCTGGTTACTTACGTTTCAGCAAAAACATACAACATTGTGATACATTTTGGGGGCTGAGGAGGATCAAGGTGGTCGAGTCTGGACACTGTGTTTATGACCCCAAACATTACAGCGGCTTTCACCCAGTCATAGACCAAGTTAGAGTAGGCCAAGCCAGCTTTGGGTGCAAACAAACAAAGGAGAAAGACAATTATCTTTGGTTAATATTTATAAAGGTTCACCGTCAGCCACCAAGATAGCATACAACAAACTCTTGGATCCTGTGTGTCTTTACTACCACGTTATTCAAACCTCCAAAGTTTTTTGACCTTTCATTTTTTGTCATTGTTTCATGATGTTATATGGATTGAGGTGTGTCAAAAATTGTGTATCACACAATACATCCACCGAAGAGATTGTTCACTGACCTAGTGACCAGTCTGACAGTTGCTTCAGCAGCTTCATGTCACTGGGTATGGTCAGAATGTACAGGAAGTGGAACAAGATGTCCACCACCAAAATAGCCCCCAAGTGCCACAGGGCCTGGGTTCTGATGTTCCACATCTCCCATTGCTTACGGGTCAAGTCAGTGTTGTTGGCCTGGAGTGAGATAATCAGAACATGATAGGGACCGGATGAGATATTGTATTACAGTAGGTGCCTTATTTAAGTCCTTTAGCATGTGCAAACCTTTTTAGCACATTCAAAAACCAATAACATTATGGGAATGATTGGTCATGGTATTTGTTTTGTACCCATCATTGGTTCTGTTATTAGTTTTGCATGTGCTAAATTATTTTTTTCTTATTAAATCTTTTTATATAAATAACCATTTTTTACTAAATATAATAAATCAGAAATCAGTAAATGGTCAAATATATAATTGCTGTAGACTACAGATATACAGAGATACTACCAAGTATGTTTCATTTGAAAAGTATGTGTCAAGATATTGTTTCATATGCCAAGAAAGACAGTAAGCACATAATAATTCATAATTAATGTTCCCTGTATCATTGTTAATGGAAAAAATAAAGTTGCAAAACCATATTTTTAAAAAGCATATCCCCACAGCTATTTATTACAAATAAACTGCATTTGCCACCATCAAATGTACGTCAAGCGCAAATGATTCACCTGAGCATGGAATCTATCAAAAGTCATAATGGGTCCGAAGTAGAAGAACGGGAGGTAGAAGTTGTACTTGAGCAGATCCATGAAGGAGTAGTTCCCGTCCTCCTTCTCGCAGTTCTCCAGCGCAAAGCTCATGCAGCGCATGATGGAGAACCCGCAGCCGCCGTAGAACAGAATGTCCTGGAGCTGGAAGCTTCCGGTCATGAAGCCCGACTGGAGGACAGTGGGGAGACAGTCAATCTTATGCAAGTGCAATGAAAATGAAAGCACACCCTCTTTCAATTATGCGGTTTCACCCTCGTCTAGCCCTCACCAAGTCCTAACGGTAGATAAATCTAAACTAATGTGACTCATAATTCAGTTGTGTCGCTCAACTAGTGAATTTTGGTTTCCCATAATCCATTGGTTGAAAATGCAACAAAGCTTGTTTATTTATTTATTTTTCCAAAGTGTCATCCTAAATGAAACGAGACCTGTGAAGGCCAGGGACCCTGACTCCCCGTTCCTTGTCCCTCTGGACAGAGATGGACGTGCCCATAACCCACCTGCCAGGAGACCATGGGCTCCATCTTGAAGGTGGCCAGGCTGGTGAGGCCTGCTACGAAGCACAGCCACTTGCGCTTGCCGAGCGCCACGCTGTAGAGGATGATGCAGTGCGACAGCACCAGGGTGACGTACGTCCAGCCCATGCTAACGAAGACCGCAGAGAGACCATACACCATGTAAATAAAGGACCTGCGCTGTGGGAGAAAAGACAGTTACCACCAAAGAGTGGTGCTGCAGTCAGCATCCCTAACTATCAAGTATCCTTATTACCCCTGACTATACAGTATCTTTATCCTAACTATAGAGTATCTTTATTATTCCTGATTATCTTTATTATCTGTGACTATAGAGTATCACTGTCTTGTTTATCTGCTAAAGCATTAGCAATGACTCCTTTAATTTCACACAAGGTATTTTTTCCATTGTAATTAATGTGAAAATAATTTATAATCCTGCTATATTACACTGTCGTTTTGACAGTTTAAGATTCTGATGAAAGATTGTGTGAACTCTTGTGTCACTCGTATTCTGGCTAATTACCACAAATCGCAGTATATTACATGACGTACGTGGTTCATATTGCAACTTTAAATCCATTTAATGTGTTGGAATGTTAAGCTTGAATGTTAAAACTGAATAATTGGAATGTGCATTGGAAAAGGTTTAAATGTACACATTTTTAAAGATGAAGATAGAGTCAAAATCAATAATGTGATGAAGCAGTAAAAAGCATATATAAAATGGGCGACAGTAGATGAAGAGTGAAAGCAGTTGACTAACAAATAATGCAGTTATGAATTCTATGAATGGTAAAAATTAACTGAATGGCATTTTTTGGCACGATTATCAAAAATGCTTAGGTTAATCGAAATGCTTAAATTAATGTAAAAGTGATTCATAAGGTTACCTTGCATCCATCAATACCAAACTTCATTGATTGCAAGTTAAAGGAAAAACAAGAACAAACTTAACTTCAGCAGATAGACAAGTCATTGCATTATCTGTTGCATTAGACATTGGGGGAAAACCTGAGAGTTTAGTGAAATAAAGCGCGCTTTATTTCCAACCAAGCACTTTCCCAGAAGTTTCCTTCCAAATGCTCAACGTGTCAGTTGACATTTGCATTTAGATTTGGGCGTTAAGCAGACGCTTTTATCCAGAGCGAGAGTCACTCATCCGTATTCATTTTCAATTATAAGCAGCGAAAAGACTGAAAAGCTTTGATTTCCAGCGCCAAACCCCAAGTTCCAAAGTGGACGTGCAGCAAACACCCACACAGCTGTGAATGTTAGTCACACTTCCTCTGAAAAGATGCATTAAGACTCCCTGCTGTACTGAAATCTACATGCTGGCATATAAATGCACACATTTAAACGGACCCCACAAAACTGTTTAAATCAGCATGCTCTATAGGCCGGGCTAATCCCACTATTATTGTGATCCAGTTGGTTCTGCCAACACTAAACTGTGCTCTCAGATATTACAGATGCGCATTCGCATAGGTACCCATGCAGCCAGTCCAGCAGGGCTCTCTTCTCGGCGTGATGGACTTTAAACACACCTTAGGGGAGAGCATGGAGCAGATCTTGGCGAAAATCACATGACCAGACAAGGCGAAGAGGATATGGCTCCGGAATGTCGTGAACCACATCACCCATTCGAAATCCGCCGCATCCTAAGACAATGGTTAAACAATGTACCATAACATTTATTTAAGTATATTTGTTATTATTATAATTTTTTTAAATTAATTGAATAGAAAACAAATAAACATTCAGTTAATAAATGGGCTTTTTAAAAATTCTGTACATATTAAAACTTTGCAAGGATGCTGACAATATAGTGAGCCGCTCTTCTGGAGATTGAAAGAGTCTATTGGTCAGCTTGAGAAAGGAGCTGATTGGCTGACTAATCAGGCAGATTTGCATGTGGAGTCTAAGCATCTCTATAAGAAGGAATTAAAAGGCAAACATCAGCATGATAAGTGTACATCTTACTTATGTCTCTTTAACTTGACTCCTGCCATTTTATTCTAAATGTCTAATTTAGAATAAAATTATAGTGATCTAAATTTGGGATTTTGGGGCCTGTAAACATGTATCAAATATTTTGTTTACATTTGTCTGCCCTCTTACCTTATGTCGTATCAGTCATATTTTTATTGTTTGTTATATGCATTTAGTGTTACTATATTTAGCCCAGTCTCTGTGAATATATCCTTAGTGGAACTACCTGTAATATTATTTAACTTGTAGAATATGCTGTTTGACTTGTAGAATATGCTGTTTGACTTGTAGAATATGCTGTTTGACTTGTAGAATATGCTGTTTAACGTGTAGAATATGCTGTTTGACTTGTAGAATATGCTGTTTAACTTGTAGAATATGCTGTTTGCCTTGTAGAATATGCTGTTTGACTTGTAGAATATGCTGTTTGCCTTGTAGAATATGCTGTTTAACTTGTAGAATATGCTGTTTGCCTTGTAGAATATGCTGTTTGACTTGTAGAATATGCTGTTTAACTTGTTGAATATGCTGTTTGACTTGTAGAATATGCTGTTTAACTTGTAGAATATGCTGTTTGACTTGTAGAATATGCTGTTTAACTTGTAGAATATGCTGTTTGACTTGTAGAATATGCTGTTTGACTTGTAGAATATGCTGTTTGACTTGTAGAATATGCTGTTTAACTTGTAGAATATGCTGTTTGACTTGTAGAATATGCTGTTTGACTTGTAGAATATGCTGTTTGACTTGTAGAATATGCTGTTTAACTTGTAGAATATGCTGTTTGACTTGTAGAATATGCTGTTTGACTTGTAGAATATGCTGTTTGACTTGTAGAATATGCTGTTTAACTTGTAGAATATGCTGTTTGACTTGTAGAATATGCTGTTTGACTTGTAGAATATGCTGTTTGACTTGTAGAATATGCTGTTTGACTTGTAGAATATGCTGTTTAACTTGTAGAATATGCTGTTTGACTTGTAGAATATGCTGTTTGACTTGTAGAATATGCTGTTTGACTTGTAGAATATGCTGTTTAACTTGTAGAATATGCTGTTTGACTTGTAGAATATGCTGTTTGACTTGTAGAATATGCTGTTTGACTTGTAGAATATGCTGTTTGACTTGTAGAATATGCTGTTTAACTTGTAGAATATGCTGTTTGACTTGTAGAATATGCTGTTTGACTTGTAGAATATGCTGTTTGACTTGTAGAATATGCTGTTTGACTTGTAGAATATGCTGTTTGACTTGTAGAATATGCTGTTTAACTTGTAGAATATGCTGTTTGAGTGTTTCCCGCTCACCATTCTCCGGCCAAAGTAGTGCCATCCTGGCTTCACACTCTCCTTGAAGGCTTTTCTGTTTGTTTGTTCTGAAAGCAATTTGTAAAAGTCAAATTGAGTTAAACATTTTTAAAAATGTATCTTACGATGGAGCTACTGTTGTTTCACTACAACACATTTGCTAGCTTTATAGCTCATGGTTTTCATTCAAAGATTGTTCAAAGCTTCAGATGGTACAGATCGAAACATCAGGGGCTCTATCTTGACGATCTTGGTCTAAAGCGCAAGGCGCAAGTGCATTTAGGGCATGTCCAACTCCACTTTTGCTAGTTAGAGGGCGCGTATTTTGAGCGCAAAGTAAGGCGCAAGGTTCAAATGGGCTTAATTTAGCCTCTTCATTAATCAGAGGTGTGTCTTGGGCATAACATGCAATAAACCAATCATCTCCCATTCGCTTTAAAAGCCACCAGCGTTTGCACCTTGGCGGATTGCTGATATAATGGCGGATTTAATAAGACTGAAAAAAGAGCGATTTGCAGTTGACGAAACAGACCTACTTGTGTGCAAGGTTAAAGTGTGTGAGCAAGGAATATATGGATCAATATTAGGATCAATATTATTCGGACTAACCATTATGACGTATTTTAATATACACAATAATAATCTTAGACATTAGGGTTTGCAGCATAGGTTCCTGGTAATTCCCCACCAAACTATTTCCCGTTTCCGAGAAATATAATAATGGGAAAACAGGAGCATACACAAGTGCAGTATTTTACTAAATATATGCGTTTAATATCGATCTGCAACAGCTCAGCATATACGCAACCAGAACTTGGCTTCTGTCTCAGCTTAGAAAAAGGCAAATTAGCCTGCTTGTTTAACTCATTTTGTTTGATTATACATTGAAGCATTGTCAAGCATCAATTACACAAGGCTGTTCTCACGGACAGATGCCAGGCAATGAATTTCGGCTATTACAGCTATTGATATTACGTGCATTCTAATATTGATTAATAGCATAAATAGCGTTCTTTTGCCTTAATGATGACACAAAATACACTAAAGCTGTCAGGTTGGGAACCCATAGGTTTAATATGACCAACGTGTTTTTACTGGTAGCTTAAAGGGATAGTTCGGAATTTTGGACATAATGTCTCAATTACGACTTACCCATGATGTAGTTGATTGATGGAAACCATTTTCAGCTAATTCCATGCTGTCCCTTCTTTTGGTCATACACACGTTGCTAATGCTAGCGCAACTCTAAGGTAACCGGTAGCATCCACTAACAAACGCACTTAAACACTCCACAGTGCACCCAAAGCAAATAAAATACGACAACAGTCTATCGGGGTTATTTTGAGTGTTTATACCATCATTTTTTAAGTCAAACTATCGTTGAATCCTTTACTTTGTGCTTACCTATATTCTCTGTGGAAGTACGGCGGCGGAGCGAACGTACGCCGTACTTCCACAGAGAATATAGGTCAGCACAAAGTAAAGAATTCAACGATAGTTTGACTTCAAAAATTATGGTATAAACACTCAAAATAACCCAGATAAATTGTCGTCGTATTTTATTTGCTTTGGGTGCACTGTGGAGTGTTTACGTGCGTTTGGTAGTAATGCTACCGGTTACCTTAGAGTTGCGCTAGCATTAGCAACGTGTGTATGTCCAAAAGAAGGGACAGCATGGAATTAGCTGAAAATGGTTTCCATCAATCAACTACATCATGGGTAAGTCATAATTGAGACATTATGTCCAAAATTCTGAACTATCCCTTTAATGCCTTAAAACAAGTCCACTTTCCCGCGATTCCAGGGACAACCTGTGTCGGGAGAGAAAATGTTTTATTCTGGGGGAAAATATTAATCTCCATTTCACAATGTAATCTTGATATCTTTATCCATGTTTGTGCGCACTCCTGTGTGTTTAACTGACAGGACGGTGTACGCGCATTCTAGCGCAAGCGCTTTCTGCTGGCTCAAGATAGCAATACACCAAAAATTATCCTGACCACACCTCATCTTAAGACCAACACGCCCAGTTCACTTGCTATGGGGGCAAGTTCACTTGTTATTTAAACAACGTGAGCACTGGACACTAAAATAACACCTGCGCCGGTCTGAAACAAGCAAAGACACTTGCGTTTGGGTTACCGCCACTTAGCTCTGGGTGTAAGATAGGGCCCCTTGTCTTTTTGCTGGTTTTGTGACTACACTCAATAATATTGTTTATGGGGCATTATTTTTTTTATCTGTGTCTATTTTACCTGAGCTTCTGCACCTTGGACAGTGTCCATATTGACTGAGCTACAGAACCATGGACAGTGTGGTATATGTCTTGTGTTGCAAGTGCCTTTTTGTGTGTACATTTTCACACTTAATAAAAACAGTGAACGTGTGATTCGCCTCCACTATGACTCAGTGGTGACCTGTACACAGCTCATAAGTCCCAGCAGAGCTTCACCTCGCACCAGCATCAAAAAAAAAGGCGAATCCGCAATGCTCTATTGGTAATATAAAAGTCAAAGCCGATTGCGCTTGTTGAGGGAGAAGAAACAAGCAGACCAGATTAGCAACTTGCTTCATGGAACAAACTAGCCCACACAAATATGGGTAGTTCTCTAAGGCACATGTCGATACTGTTGTTTTGAATACATTTTGGATTCATAATTCATATCTATCTTAATTCATGAGACCCAGTCATCCCTGACTGCTTTAGGTATTTCCATAATGTAAGCAAATCAGTAATGCAAAGGAGGAACATCATTAAAATACAGTGAATGTACAATCTATCCTGGCTTCAGTTTACTATGTAACATATCTCTCTGGTCCTCCCAGGTTTATTAATACAGAAACCTAATCTTCACTACATACTCCACATGCCGAGAGAGGGAAAGGGAGGGAGAGAGAGAGGGGGAGGGGGTGGAGAGAGGACAGAAAGAGAGGTGCGAGAGAGAGAGTAAGAGAGAGAGAGCTCAGATCTATTGTAACATCCATCCTGCCCTTTTTCTAGTACATCCCAATGCACTCTGGGAAGGCTGTAGTTCCCTGTGGACTAGAGCAGTGCTGCGGATATCAGCGGCTAATCAATCCTTACAATATTTATTTTTTTCGGTTTTCCCTCCTCTGATGAGGAGTTATATTGATGTCGCATTCTGTTTTGATGTCACATCATTAATGAAGATATTGTTACAGTATACATCGAAACAGCGTTTTCCTTCTCATGCAGAGGCGCTCGGTGAAAGCTATAAGACCGGCACTTTCCTCTTCTCCAGATCCGATCGATAGCAGCAGTTAAACACGACAGAGTGCTTTTCTGTGACTGCAAAGATGTTTCAGGCTGTGCGGAGTGACATTAGATAACCTGTCTGTCATATCTGCTGCGGAATTAATTTAGCTATTCATTTAACTAAAAGAAAAGGAAATCGCTTGGTAGCTAACATCAAACAGGGTATAATTGCATGACTATTTGGCTTTAAAGGTCCATACGGTGTGCTTTCATCCAACCCTTTATGCTTGTAAAAATCACCACTGGACTCACAGCACAGCCTGATATGATGCTTCTCTGACTGGATCGATTGGCACATGGAACAACAGATTTCTGAGGGCTTAAAGTCGAAGCTCTTAAGCCCCGAGGCAATGTCAGCAATGGCGGTGCATTGGCTGGCCGGCATCTTTCACGCCCAGGACTAAATTCACTGAAACTTACTGACCACAACCTTTGTGGAAAGGACACCACCAGCATAAAAAACAAAAATGCTTCCTGACCTCTACCACACAGTCCTCTTCAGGTTATAAACTGATCTGACAACGGAGTAAATACCCTGTATGTGATTAGGTGCATTGCAGCTGACATTCAGCAACCAAACCACCCATTGGGACCATTGTGTTTAATTGCACATAAACAAAGCACCTGGGGTATACTACAAAGCAGGATTACTGGGTTAGCTGGATAACTGTGCTGAGTTAAACCTGGAACCCTCACAAATCAGTGCAGTTATCCAGCTAACCCAGTAATCCTGCTCTGTAGTGTACCACCCTGAGGTCCTGAACCCTGGTTCTGGCGATCCACTGTGTGTGCAGGCTCTCATAGTGGTTCTGTGCTTGTTTGCTCTATTAAAGCAGTTGAATAACTCAAAGTTAAGTCACAGAACTCAGTGTCTAACCCTGTGTGTTGCCAGATTAAAGGAGAAAGGAAAATGCAGCAGGCCCAGGGATGAGGACCACTGGTATGAATACCACAAACCAATAAAAAATTTACAAGAGCATGCACAAGAATCGCTCAGGGTCTCACTCTGCTGTTACTTTGTTGGGTTACTTCCATAGTGCCTCTTTTCCCATAAGATAGTTAAGCAGATGTACTGCCACCATTTTAATTGGAATGACCCCCAGATTCAGTAGCCCAATGCTGAGAAACTAACAACAATTAATTTATATAATGATTAAGAGAAGAAGCAAAATGTTTGATGAAATGAAAGACCTAATTAAGATTTAACCTTTTAATTGGACAGCTAAGTTGAACACAGCGCTTTAATGCTGCTTGCTGTTATATCACTTCTAATCACACAAAGCTTTGCTCTTGAGTCAACCATTACTGGTCCTCAGCATCCACATACACACCTTCAGGGACTTTTTTTTAGTACATTACAGGACTGGCCATTGGCGGCCTGTCCATGGTGTATTCCTGCCTCTCGCCCAATGCATGCTGGGATAGGCTCCAGCACCCCCCGCGACCCTGACCAGGAATAAGCAGGTTAGATAATGGATGGATGGATGGATGGATGACTGGCCATCTGGTTCTTCCCCCCTCAAGGGCCACACATAGAGAACTTGTTTTTCTGCCCACCAACCCCCCACCCCCCACCTCCACCCTCCAGGCAGAAATGTGGTGCTACCTGCCTCTATTATCCCTGTGCAATCACTCACTGACTAAAATAAATGCACCTGTACACAGTAGATGTCATTTTGGTGGCCAGAGATTAGTGTCCATTATGGGACCCCTGGAATACACAGTACAATGTTCAGTGTTAATTCGATACTCAGTGTATATATGAGTCCATGAGGGTTAAAAAGATTTTACTATAGCTGTGTAAAATGTACTCTCTCAAACTTGATTTTACCATTTTGCTGTGCAATGTTACCAGTCTTATATGCAATGGGCCACTGTTACACATCACACGAGCACAAAACAGGCTCTTATAGATGGTAGTTGGGCACATAGTTGGGCACATACATGTGACTAATATGTGAACTTATAGGCTATATATGAAATGAGCTGCATGTACAGCAAACTCACTTTGGGTTCAACGGCTGTTGTGAACCGCGCTTTGAGTCACATGACACTCCCAAAGAGTTCCCCGTGTTGCCAAAATAGCTTCACTGAAGCAGTAACGGAAAAAGGATTAAGTCAGTTAACGCAGAGAGACACTTGCCTTTGTATTTTTAAAATGTCTAATTTGTCAGGGATAGAGAAGTCGGATCCCAGCGGGATGCTCAAAGCACTGTTCGTATTCTGGACTGGTTCCTAATACAGCCAACTCCCAGGTGCCTAAACTGATCTAATTCTCTAATTATCTAGAAGTGTGCAGTAACCCGCTTTCAACCTGCTGTCAAGACATGCCTTTTCTTAAAATCACATTTCTCGCAATCAACTACAAAAGAGCACTTGCTGAAATTGCTAAGATTAGCACTTTAAATGAACGAAACTAGTTAGTGAGACCATTTCAATCCAAAAACTAGGTTTGAGGCTTGTCATATGATTCCCGGAGGACCCACAAATTTCTGATTCAACCCCAAGTTACTAACAACTTGCTCTGTGTCTTTGTGCCATTGTGATTTAAATCCTTTGTTTGCCTGGTATATTACGTTACAGTTTTGGCATTTAGCAGAAACTCATCCAGCGCATAAATACCAATCCATTCGTCCAAGTGGATATAGAATGCAGTACTTCAGGTTAAGCACGTTGTCCAAGGCTACAATGACAGCACCCCAGGTGAGAAAGGAGCCAGCAACCTTATGCACATTCCAAGCTGGAGAAAGCCCCCCTGCTGAAGGTATCAACGGCAGCGCGACGCCCGAGAGTCCCAATTTGAAGCTTCTATGAACAAGTCCGGTTAGCAAATCGCTACCCCCCCGGGACCGGCGCACACTTAGCACGAAGTGCACCCCCGTTCCGGTCGACTCACCGCTGGACACCTCGAAGATCCAACTGGCAGCCCAAAGAATGGCCCCAAAGAGCGCAGCAGTGTATAAGCGCAGCTCAAACTTTGGAAGAGCAGCCTTCACCCCCATTATGACGTGCTAGCACCAGGAAGGCAGAGGGTTCCTGTGGGCCAGAGGGAAGGGAAGATAACAGTCATGGAATTACACCAGGTTCAATGCAATACAATTACATCACATAACATTTTTCATACCCCTAGCTGATAAATTAAATTAAATTAAATTAAAGAATTAAAACCCCAGTGTAGCCCGTCATTCATCTTTTTCCTCTTTCCATTCCCTTCCGTGTAGTGCATTTCCTATTCTCTTGTATCGTCGTTTTCCGTAATGCAGCCTGTGTGAAGTTTCGTTGTTGAGAGCAAAATCTGAGTATGTGATCTCATCACGGATCTACTTTCAATTCACGTTCACAATGGGCTTCACTGTCCAATCAAAGCGAGACACTTTATTAGTGCCGATACTGCACACTCAGCAGTGTCAGTCCACTTCTCAATATTAGAGGCTAACAAGGCCACAATACCACCTCTGTCTTTCCTGGCTAATGGCACTTGAATTGAAGCGGTTTCTGATTTCTAATGGATGAAGTCTCGAGAGTATCGCTCAGTGTACATCATGATGATAGACTGCCGATGTCTGCATATTTCCTGTGCAACACAACACGTCTTAGTGACAGGCACTCACATCTGCAGCCATGGCTAGGACTTGTGCTCAGTAGACTGCCTCCTTCTACTACCCTGAAATTTAATAATTGTTCATAATATTATATAATATATCCTATTTCTTAATTGTGCACCTTTGTACTCTTATACATGGTGTTTATGTTGTTTTATTAACTGTGCCAGGATACTGATATGATGTGTGTGAGGTACATTGCCGCTGACAAAACGCCAAGCCTATTAAATGACATAAATTGCATAAGGCTGCAAACCAGATATCTGAATGTAGCTGAATGTCAATCAGTTTCAATTGAAAACGTTAAATAAGCCCATCATGGCACAGATGAGCTTGCATTCACCCAAAGGATAAACTGCAACAAAACTTGTAGATAATGACGGAATTCTTCCAGTATCCGTAGTGCCAAGCGAAATTTGGAGCAAGGACAATTAAATATTAGTAGCAAGGAAGGAAAGCGTACCGAAGCAGGATCCCTAAATAGGACTGCGATAGCTCCGAGTTCTCCAGAAACCGCCAAGTCAGCTACGCCATAGAGACCCTTCCTATTTTAGACTTTGCAGTTGCTCTCCGCTGTAGGTACAGCTGCTGCAGCGCTATGTGATCTTAACGGCATATCACGGAATGGCTACAAAGTGAGAATTAGAACACGCTTAAAAACCACTGGGAATAAGGCAATCACAAACGCCCAAGTGTTTGCTTCCACTTTCAGCGACGTATCAGACCTTCATTGACCTGCCATAGATCTTATCAGACTATAAAACCGGACTAAACTTAAAGGAATAACGTTCCTCCGCATTGCACGGACTTCTTTCAGCACCCTGAGAACTGAATAGTGCCAGTTGAAGTGCGCTCCATATCAATGAGGGCTATTTTGTAATGCAAATACAGTCAAGCTGCGTTGCGGGAAAAGGCTGAATGCGCGCGCCATAACGTTTATGCATTTACTTTAAGTTACTGTCAGAGCGGCACTTGTTAAAAGACTACTGACCTTGAATCCGCAGTGCAGCTGTCAGTCAGAGCAGAGGAGAGCAGATTTAATTTGCAGCCCCCTCCTCAAAAATTTTAAAAAGAAAGAAAATGAAATTTAAAAAAGGGAAAAAAGAATTGGTCTTTGTTTAATGCATCTGTCCCTCTATAACAATGCTGTATGGGGGCACTCGGTGAAAGCCACCGGCCGCCAGTGTGGATGTTCACAACACTGTGGAGGGGGGTGGGAGTGGGAGTGGGATATATTTATAATTTTGACCAGCACCGCATTAAGGGGTGGTTCCGAGCCTGTCCGTCAAACGAGCGCACTGAGAGACGCCGTGTAGGTAGACACATTGTGAACAGATTTGTCTATTATAATGACATAAATACATTATTTAAGACGCTAGAAACAGTTATTCGATCAAGCCGAAAATCACAAGTTTGATGAGTGATTTTCTGAAGATGGTTTATTCATCGTTTCTACGAATTTAAACATAATAAATACTTCGGAAAATATTCTTGTTTTGTTGTAGGATAATTCATATTCATCCATGCCTTCGGCCTACTCTGTTGTAAATAATTATAGCCTATATAGGCCATGACTGTAACCTACAGCTGCAGCAACTAACTGAAAGGTCCCAGTAGGATCCCCGTCATATTATTTGCACGACATATTAAATGTTTTAATGTTCTGTAGCCTACATTACAGTTGAATGGCATGTACGTTGTTATCATTTAAGTGGGCAATTAAGTCTTTCTGATTCTGATAGAGAATGCAGTGAGAATGGAATTCAAGGTTGGTTCCCCAAATTAGGAAGTAATTTCAGTAACCTGTAGGGGTATTTTCCAGAACAGTGAAACTTCCTGATGGATTATAGCTGCATTCAAGTGCAGTAAGTGAGAACAAGCTCTACTGATCATTAGTACTTAGAACAGCAACCAAAAAATAACATTTCACTGACTTCATAATACATGTTTTTTTTAATAATGGAAAATGATTATGTTGATACAACCAAATAATTGTTATTCTACAAGCTGCGTAAGTGTAAGTTAATTTAATAACATAATTTTAACAAATTGTCTCAAACCAACCATCATGACGTGATGAGATAAAGGGGTTTTTAATAACAATGTTGCAGGTGCAGAATATATGGGAGGATGTCTGTACCCCTCACCTTTTGGGGAGCATTATTCATTCCCAACACTTTTGACTTTGACTTATAAAAGGCACTGTATGCCAGCTCCTCCCAAAAAAAATCAAGGAACAGTGTACCCTGCATTTTCTTAAATGAATTATACCACTGTCGGCACATGTACTTTTTTCACAGGCAAACAAAATTTTTAAAAAGCTTTTCTACAATGTATCTGTAGAGGGCATTATGGATTATTTATTCAATTGTTCCAAAAACTATAGATTCAAGTTCACGTACCAAACCCATGTTAAGTGTTGAGCTGAGACCTGAAAAATCTTCCTCAATCTTAATGTATGACATTCCTTGTACAGTAAGTGCACATCCTTTAATAAAATCATTTGTAAAAATATTTCTTTCACAACACAGTTAATAAATGATATATAGTTAACCCTCATTTGAAACAGAGGTAAAAATGTCAATTCTTTGAAGGGAAGAGATTGACCGGCGTGATGGTATACAGAGGTTCAGTCCTATAGGGTTCCCTCGAAGACTGGGTAATGGCTCTACATCCATGCCCTATACTAGTGACACCATTTTACAGATTTACATTACATTTACACTTTAGGCATTAAGCTGACACTCTTATCCAGAGTGACTTACAATTAGTGCACAAAGAAAAGGCCTAGATTCGTAAATCACCAACATTCTAAGTGTCAATTAATAAGAGTCTAATGGTTCGGATATGAAATACCCGCAATAGTTAATCCTTGTTATGAGAACCGATCGGAACCACTCGCAGACAACAAAGGTAATAGGAATAAGGCTTCATTCAAGGTAGACAGAAACAGGGTCAGAGTCCAGCAAACAGGGCAATGCAGAATGGGCAGAAACGAAGTCCAGAACAGGCAGGGGTCAGAACCGAGAGATCTGTCAGAGCAGGGGAACAGTAGGACAAAGGGCAGGAGCAGGGCTAGGATGGAGATGGGTAGGCGGGCAGGAAGACTGGAACAGGGCTGGACAGGAACAGGCAAGACAGGCAGGAGAACAGGAACTGGACGGGTAGACACAGGACTGGAACTCGGAGCAGGCAGGGGAAACCGCTGGAAAGTATGATACACAAGCACGAATGCAGGGCACAAGACGATCTGGCACAGAACAAAGAAACAGGGGTGCTTATATGCCAGATTAACGACGAGACAATGAGGAACAGGTTAGACGAAACAACATGAGGAAACACATATCAGGTGCGGGAAGTAGAGACATGAAATGGGAAAAAGGGAAAACGTGGAACAGACTGCAAATACTGAAAATACATAGAAACGGAAAAACCAGGAACGGACTAGGACGTAGAGGCACGGGACGTGACAAATCCTTTGACACAAGAAATAGCATGTGGAAGGGAAGGTAGAGAGTTTTATATAGAGGATATATAGGAGAAGATGTGGAAGAGGGCAATGGGAATCAGGGTGAAGAAGGGGAGGAGAGGTATTTCCTGAATAGATGGGTCTTCAGGTTATGCCGGAAGGTAAGGAGGGACTCTGTTGTCCTGACCGAGGTGGGCATGTCGTTCCACCGTCAGGGGGCCAGTAGGGAGAAGAGTTGAGGTCGGGATGAGCGATGACCAGGTCATCGCAGGGAGGAGTTAGGCATTTGGCGGCAGCAGCGTGTAGAACATGGGGTGGGGTGTAGGGCTGGACCAAGGCCCGATAGTAAGGGGGTGCAGCTCCTTTAGCAAGATTACAGGCAATTGCTGGCAGTTCTGAAACTTGTTGTGACAAAACAAAGACATTACTGGAGCTTTAATATACAGTTGAAGTCGGAAGTTTACATACACTTAGGTTGAAGTCATTAAAACTTATTTTTAACCACTCCACAGATTTCATGTTAGCAAACTATAGTGTTGGCAAGTCAGTTAGGACATCTACTTTGTGCTTGCCACAAGTAATTTTTCCAACAATTGTTTACAGACAGATTATTTCACTTTTAATTCTCTATATCACAATTCCAGTGGGTCAGAAGTTTACATACACTAAGTTGACTGCGCCTTTAAATTTCTAATATTTGGTCACATATCCTTTGTATGCCATGACGTTCTGATGTCTGTGACCCAACAACATCAAAAGACTCTTGATATCTTATTTTCTGGTACTCTTACAAGCGATACTACACTGCCCGGCCAAAAAAAAAGTCGCCATTGCACCCATCATGCATAGTGCCCACTGTACAAGCCTCTGGAGGCAGTGTTATGATCTGGGGTTGCTTCAGTTGGTCAGGTCTAGGCTCAGCAACATTATGCAGCAATAAAATGAAGTCAGCGAAGTACCTGAATGTACTGAATGACCAGGTTATCCCATCAATGGGCATATGCCAGGATGACAATGCCAAGATTCATCGGGCTCAAATTGTGAAAGAGTGGTTCAGGGAGCATGAGGAATCATTTTCACACATGAATTAGCCACCAGATTCCTGACCTTAACCCCATTGAAAGTCTTTGGGATGTGCTGGAGAACACTTTACGGAGTGGTTCGACTCTCCCGTCGTCAATACAAGATCTCAGCCAAAAACTTATGCTACTCTGGATGGAAATAAATGTTGTGACATTGCATAAGGTTGTCAAAACAATGCCACAACAAATGCGCACCGTAATCAAAGCTAAAGGCGGTCCAACGAAATATTAGAGTGTGTGACTTTTTTTTTGGCCGGGCAGTGTATAACGTCTCTGCATTTGAATGGATCTCTATGGGAATTGGGGGGTGGGACTAGATTTAGCTGTAAATTATGCTGGAACAGTATGGAATACATGATTGGTAAAATGGCTGCAAGTCATCAAGGGTCTGAGGTATCAAACAAGCCTCAAACCATCACTCTGCTGCCAGATATGCAGTAGATATGGATGGATCACTTTAAGGGTTGTTTCTCCTGACAAATTTTCCTATTGAACTCTATGGAAAAATAAGTCAGAAGAAGAAACCCTTCAAGTTATCCATCCATATCTGGCAGCATAGTGATGATTTAAGGCTTGTTTGATACATCAGACCCTTGATGACTTTTAGCCAACCATGTGTTCCATACTGTTCCAGTGTAATTTACAGCTAAATCTAGTCCCACCCCCCAATTCCCATAGAGATCCATTCAAATACAGAGACGTTATAGTATCGCTTGTAAGAGTACCAGCAAATAAGATATCAAGAGTCTTTTGATGTTGTTGGGTCACAGACATCAGAAAGTCATGGCATGCAAAGGATATGCGACCAAATATAAAATATTTAAAGGCACAGTCAACTTAGTGTATGTAAACTTCTGACCCACTGGAATTGTGATATAGTGAATTAAAAGTGAAATAATCTGTCTGTAAACAATTGTTGGAAAAATGACTTGTGTCATGCACAAAGTAGATGTCCTAACTGACTTGCCAACACTAGAGTTTGCTAACATGAAACCTGTGGAGTGGTTAAAAATGAGTTTTAATGACTTTAACCTAAGTGTATGTAAACATCCGAGTTCAACTGTAAATAGTCCATTTTCAAACAATTAAAACACTGCCAAGATACAGGCTGTGAAACATTTCTCTCATAAAAAATGTATTTGGAAAGGAAGATACATATACGCCAGGCGCCACCTTTTGACTTTAAATAAATTAAGTGGCTTTCTGATATCTATGAATTCAAAATGATTCTGATCCCTATGCATGAGGACCTGGATTCCTTTATTGGCTTTCAAGAGCTGCTGTAAAAAAAAAACTATTCCTTTTTAATAGTCACTTAAATGTACGTATATGTACATGAAGCCCAAAGCTAATTTTAACTTCATATAATGTGAGAATGAAGACTGAAGACCTTGGGGCTGGTATTACAGCCATTGTCACCAATGTGTGAGCTCAGGTCCTTCTACCTGGTCCCAGATCTTTTACATAGCAGGGACATGGGGAGCCTTATCTGTACCAAAATCAGTGGTGAGACCAAAAGCCACACCCATCTCATCTGTCCAGCCACTGAGGAATTATCCACCTTGTGAGCTTGCTGTTTCTGGCCAAGGCATCGTCTGTGTGAGTTTAAGGGCAGTGTGCTCCTTGCTTCAGAGAGCTTAGAAGTTAAACCACATCCTAAATCACCTGATGTGAGATATTATTGGTTATCCAGGTGGCAGGTTGAGATTAACACCTGTCTGACTGATAACACTTAATCATGTAATCAGTAATATACATTCTAAGTGTTACTCTAGTCCCTCAAATGTATCTCCAATATTTCCCACTAGAGGTCAGTGTTCTCTATTTTAGACACAGAGTGGCAACCTCACTGCACTGCCGCTGCTTGTTACACACTTGTAAAGGTAATACGACGTGTGCGCGTGTACAGGCTCACCTGCAAGCCACACCACACGCCACAAGGGAACGAGTGCTGATCGAGGCCGTGACCGAATATGATCCCTTCACCCCTTTGAGGGCGCATATGTCAAAGTTTTTGAGTGGGCGACATTTTCTCACAAATGGGGGCACTTAAAATCCCCAGATGAAACCCTCATTTCTGGGGTTTTGTTGAGGGGATTCAGCAGCACACTCATCCGACAATTTCAGGAAGTAAACCGGAAGTAAAAACTACAAGTTGTAGTACAAGAGGGACATTACACACTACTTCTTCACTAGTTTGGAAAGAGTTTTGCAGAATTTTTTTCTCACACTGCTTGCAAAGTGAGGGGAGAGGGCACATAGTAAATAGGGGTCTGAGTGGACAGGGGGCAGGGAACAGGGATCATATTCGATCATGGCCCGAGTGTTGAGAAGGAGCATGTGCTGCATAATCAGCTAATCTTTAACATTTTCAGTTGGATTACCTAAATATGTTTATGTTATTTAAATCCCTATTTCTCACATTTCTTTAAACAGGCCTAGTTATTACATTTCCCCAAAGTTGCTAAATTAAGTAGAATTTTTTTAATGTGAAATTTGTTTGCATGGCATTAGAGACCACCTAATGCTTGGTAATACACACTGTTAGCACATAGGCTACGACTGAAATTCCACAAAGGAGGGGAGAAGGTTTTCCAAAATATTGTGGTGTGCGGTGAGGGGCAAGGTAGCCTGGACGGTGGCTGCTTGCCAGTCAAACATCATCGATTATTGAGCCAATTGCTCTCGCCTGTGCCTGCTCTGTTTGCGCGCTGGAGAGACTTTTAAAAGATTATTTGTGCTTCGTGCGCGGCTTCCCTGAAAAACTGTAAGGTAACCACTGTCTGGTGGAGCACGCCGATAATCTAATTTAAACCGCCGCTTAAGACCGCTGGTCGCGGCTTGTTGCTGTGTTCCAGCTCACAAGGCCCGACTCCGGTGTGGTGCGAAGTGTGAGTGAAGAATAGCCATGCGTTGAGATTGGTAATGTGTTACGCAGGGGTAACCAGGGGTGTTCTTTTGTTAAACCGTTTAACCGTTCAGGGTTTTTTTTTTCTCTCCGGACCCATTTAAAAGTCATCATTTACTAGCTCCGTAAGGCCCGTGTGATTCCCAGGGTTGATTGATTTAATTTAATAAATTTGACTTTTTTATACTGGATTGTGTGGAAGCGTCATGAGTGTCTGTCTGTCAGATGCCAGAATAGGCTGGGCTCTAGATAGTCATCCCTCATACAGCCAAGATTTATTACACTACGCTTATACAATTTTGTTAATAAACAAAATTATTCAATGCAGTATCCCTAGATGTTGGCTTTTGAGATCCAGCATTATATGGTTTGTTTTATATCTTCCATATGCCTACTAAATTACATCAGATTTAATTAAGGTGCCATGATATTGTCAGCAATTAATTATCTGCTCACTATACCGCCTAGATAACATGGTGAATATCTATTGACTTAAGAAGGTAGCCTAACGATTAAAGAGATATAGATATAACAGCCTTAACTAGAAATAAAATGAATGAATGCATCCAATTAACCACTGGAGTGTGTCATGGTTTTGCGGGTTGCCGTTTCATCTCTGTGGAGGCTCCTCTCATGGCCGCTGGATGGCGTGCTTGCCGTGTTTTTCCACCACCCGGTTCTTATTGATCTCACCTGTTTCAGGTGTTGAGCGGGCTACTTAAGCACCGTGCCTTCCGGTTCCGGTGCTTTTGTGTCTTTCTTGCCACGTAAGCCGGTAACAGGTATAGGTTCAGACGACCACTTTGCTTTTAAGCTTTTGCTAAAAAGTAACGCGGGACTTGCCTTTGGGTGCATGTTAGATTATCCTTCTTAGGAGTTTGTTTTCTCATTTTCACTTTCTGTTCCTTGCCTTGGTTTCTTTCCTGTCCTCTCTGAGGAAGTAACCTTTGTTATCTTTTCTCTTTATCACCTCTTTATATTGCTCATTATCTTATTGAGCTAGAGGCCTTTTTGTTTGCTTACTACTCGAGTCTCCGAGTCTATTTCGCCCTCTTTTGGGGTTGTCTTTTGTTTGGCTTATGCCAGGAGGTTTTTCTCGCCTTTCGTTTATTTTCTCTGGTACGTTCTCGGACTTCATATCCTTTCTATTGGTTAGCTACGTTCTGTGGGTAACTTTCTGATCCCCTCACGGTTGCTTCTGGTCCTCGTGTCCCCTCCTTACAGAGTGGCCAAAGCACAATTAGGGAATACCCTGAGATAGACAGACATTAAACAGTATGTGGAGAACCGAGCTTCTCTTTAGCATGTGCCGATTGGCCATCCTTAATGCCGGTCTAACATTGCTTCTTGTAGCAGGAATTAGAACATTAACACATTTATCGAGGGGATTTGGGTAATTCCAAACCGTATGGAAGGTACGTTACCTAAAAGCTCTGCAGTTGCTCCTAAAAAGAGGTGTCCTTCTTTCCACAGGGCGTCATGTGCAGCAGGTGCCTGTCCACCCCTTTGAAGTGCCCAAGGATTCCACACCTTTGGGTCAGTGATCTGTGGGTCATGTTCCTCTGTGTCACCAGGAGCAACACTTACTACACCCCTCAGACAGAAGTTGAAATAAGAGATTTATTTGTCATTCTAAGGAGTAATGAGAAACTATTTAGTTCTGAGATCATTTGCAGTCAATTCTTATTTCATATGTTCAGACATACAGACCCCTTTAATCCCAGTGAAACACAGTGATGTGTTTTCCATCTTCCTCTGTGTGAACGAAGAGCAATGTAGAACAAAAATATACATATTTTTTAATATTGAGTCATTTTAGATTCCTCTCTAATCGCCATCTAGCCAGGCCACACGCATATGTGCATGTAAACATGGTCAGAATAGCACATATTTACAGAGAGTATTAACAAGCAGGCAGTAATTAGATGTGTTGTTTTTTTTTATTATTTGTATCCGTGCCTTAGGGCATTCCTGAGGGCAGCACAGTGTCCCTCTGTTGCTAATTGAGTTTGTGATATGAGAACACCAGGAGATCCAGTCTTGCGGAAGAAGGTAGGAGCATCTAAATTATAATTATCTTTTGGCAGCGCTGCTGAATGCAGCTGTGACTCATGCCGCTCTGTGACAGGTTTGTGTGCACCCCTGCGCATCCTCCTTCAGCTGCGTCTCCGTGTCGGAGTTCCTGGGGGTACTCGGGCCTGACGCATCATCAGCGAGTTCGCTGTGGCGCCAAGTGCGCGCTCTGTCGTGTTCGCGCTTTCTTCATCCGGCCTTGGAGCTAAATTACGTCGTATTAGTAAGCAAGACTGCAAGGTAGAACTACGAAGTGGTTTATCAAACAAAGCCAGTGCGGTGCGTCTACACCAAGTCTGCATATGCTGAGGTTTTGCATGCGTCGAGATTTATATAACACGTTGCCGTAAATAATGTGCAAATCCTATCCACACAACCACAGCCCTTACCCTAATCAACATGCTAAATCGGCCCTACTGTATTCAATCTAAAACCAAACTACAGTATACTCAACTCTAGACAGTACTTTCTACTTTGTCATGTACTGCACTTCACTTAAAATGACAATGGTATGTACTGCAAGTATACGTGTGAATTCGATTCGAATACAATTTTTCTTTGGTCTGTTATTTTAGACGATATTATTATTATTATTATTATTATTATTATTATTATTATTATTATTATTATTTTGAAGTGAAGTCATAGCCTACAGCCCTACACCACTCATTCCCCCCACTCCACGTTTTGGAGAAAGACAAGTTGGGGAAAGAAGTGGGAGGAGACAAACTGTAGAAAAATGTTATTACTATTTTTTCCCAGCAGATGGCAGTGCATCACTTGAAAAGCAGAGATCAAGGTCCTCGCCAAGTCCCAGGCAACAAAAAAACAGACTTGTAGTATGTGTACCCTCTAATCTGGCCTCTCGTATTTTCAACATCGCCGTTTCTCAGAATTCGGCACCGCGCGCGTGCCAA
Organism: Synaphobranchus kaupii; assembly: GCA_029718625.1. Taxonomy (NCBI): domain Eukaryota; kingdom Metazoa; phylum Chordata; class Actinopteri; order Anguilliformes; family Synaphobranchidae; genus Synaphobranchus; species Synaphobranchus kaupii. The sequence continues at coordinate 24,328,032 of CM056394.1, forward strand.
CTATTCGGTCTTGCAGGCTTTTAGGAAAGGGCACGGCAACAGCGGTGCGGCACGCTCTCTCTCGCCGCAACACAACGCCCTTTTCAGTTGGGACAAGGCCTGCAGGAGCCGCGGCCTGCACACACATCGCGCGCGGGATGGGCGTGGAACTAACAGGACAGAGAATGTATAGATCGAGTGTTTATATTATGTGCCCGCTGTGCACGCAGGAGAAATTAGGGCATTCCTTACGTGGTATTCAGGAAACAGGATGGTGCTCACGAAGTAGCATTAATGACTGGAATAAACAGAATGGAAGAAACAGGAATTAGGCGTTAGCTAGAGCATGAATTATAACTGGCTTTTTACCCTGTTTAATTCTGCTTGCTTTGCATATGACGAGGAGAAATGAGAAAGCCATACACACTGTGACCTTGGTAATAAAAAAGGTAATAAGAATGGGTCCCATATGTCATTTATCCTGCTTTCCTGGGCTTTGCAGCTGTATGATCTTATTGAAGCGAACACCGGTGGCATTGGGGTTGCCTTTCTCGCCTCTCCAAACTGCACGGGGGCACCACATTCAAAATGAAGATTGGAAATATATGCACAGTACGGCACATCTTAAATAAGGGTTATTGATGACAGAATTGAGGGAATGGTGTGCTATGCTCAGCTACGCATGAGCTGCATTTATCATCGTAGAAGGGGCTAAGTGTCTGTATTCTAATCGGTTTTAATTGACCTAGATAAAACTAACATTTCTGTTCAAAACAGCTTCATACATTTGTTTATGTTAATTGTTGGCTTGTTCAGCTAACTTTATGCTTATTGAATGGGTTTTAAATGCCTTTTTGGTGATATTGCACTTTTGTATTCCTGATAATAGCCCTTTCGTAAATCGTTCTGGATAGGATTAATCTAACGGTGCTATGGTTAAGGCGCTGGACTAACCTAGAGGTTGCCAGTTCAGTTCCCAGGTAGGGCACTACGGTAGTCCCCTTGCACAAGGTACTTAACCTGAATTGCTACTGTATATCCAGCTGTATAAATGGATATTATGTAAAAGTGAATCTGAAAATTGCTTTAAAAATACAATACAATAAATGAACTGCTGTGCATGAAAAGATTCTCACAATAAAGTAAAATGGGCCTTAGTTCTAATTTGTGGGAAAGTCCATAGACTAAAGGTTAAAGATGTCCGTAGACTATAGGCTAAAGATGTCCATAGACTATAGGCTAAATATGTCCATAGACTAAAGGTTAAAGATGTCCATAGACTATAGGCTAAAGATGTCCATAGACTATAGGCTAAAGATGTCCATAGACTACAGGCTAAAGATGTCCATAGACTATAGGCTAAAGATGTCCATAGACTATAGGCTAAAGATGTCCATAGACTACAGGCTAAAGATCTCCATAGACTATAGGCTAAAGATGTCCATAGACTACAGTAGAGTCACTGTCAGTAATTGCCCTGTTTTTATGGATCTCTGGCAGTCATCCAAGATTTAAACCTAGCCTCTATGTTCATCGTAGTGAGAGCAATGTGGAACCAATAAGTTTATAGAGGACATCAGTCAAGGTTATGTTTTTTCTTCTGTACAGTCAAACAAATTATGTGCCCTAATAAAAACAAAATGTACAATAAACCAAACTTTTAAATTGACAATCATTCAAGATAAAAATACAGCCTCCAAGATATTTATACAATATTTTCACCTTTGTAAAAAAAAAAAAAAACCCTGAAGCAAACAGACTACCGTGTGACGTAGCTGAGAGGGAACTGGGCCTGGCATGAACAAGTTCAAACCCAGTGAGGGAGGTACAGCCATTGTATCATCAATATCTGCTTCAGTGAATGTCTAGCCGTATTAAACCATGAACATTTATATCCAAATAATGTTAGGCTAGTAATACTCAGAATGAGGCAACAGTACTGTCGTACACAGAAGACAGCATTGGAAATAAGTAGGAAATAATCTTTAAAATGTTACATTTGGCACAAGTTCTTCACAGCACACAGCCCACACTGACCGTTGGGTAAATGGTCTGAAGTTTAACGCATTGCAAAGCAAAGCTTCTTGCGTTTTTTTTGGCTGTCTCCCCACCTCTGTGTGGACTTAAACTGACAGCACCAATTTTGCATTGCCGCAGTTCAATAGATGGCATAAGCCGGGAAAGGTAAGGCACACTTTCCCCCTCATTAACTTCCCAAGAAAATGAAGAGAAACAACCAAGAGAACAAGCTGTCTGCTCTGATTCAGCATTGACCCGATGCTTTAGCACCCTGCCCACTATACCGGAGGACTCGAGGCAGAAAATCAACTGAGCCAGCCAGCCAAGCTGAAATGACCTCGGTACAGGCAGCGCTATATTATAGGCCCGTCATGTTCCAGATTCTGTGAGCCATTTTATTAAATGGAGCTAGATATGATCTGATGTACTAATATGTTATGCATGAAGTGTTTTAATAACCAAGGGACATCTGGAAATATACTTTGAGGAAGTAATGCTTTTGGAAGAGTTGCGTTTGTTTTTCATGGCCACTGTCCGTAACTATTGTTGTAGTTCATAGCGGTTCTGTCACATAAATCTTATTTGTAAAACTAATAGTACTATCACAAGTGTAACTATAACAATAATAATCACCACCATCAGCATAAGAATCATAACCTTAAGAATCATGATCAATATAATAAACTACTTCCCCTGGAAGTACAACTCTAAATTAATGAATGTACCTGGTCTGTATGTATCAGTCCCCAGCTGATAAGTGTATAATGTTTTTAAGTGTTGTAAATTAGGAACAGCTGTTCCAATTCAGTGGTTTGAGGGTATAGAGCCCTGGTGACTTTGTTGCAATTGCCCTTTTCATACATAACTGGAATGATAAGGCCAATATTTGTATGATTTCCCTTTTTCTAAAAAAATAAATGTATCGTTTTAATCACCAATGTAATATATAGTATGTAACAGATTGAACCTGTAAAGATTACTGCCATAATTATATGCTTGAAAAGTACTTTTTCTTTTTCATTTTCATTTTTTACTGTAAACTTCCTCTGCCTAGGGAGAGATGAATTATGCAGTGTGTCCATGGAGCAAGACGGTTATTACATTTCATACCGATCAAAAGGAATTCATTTCCACTGCCGAACCTTCAACTTCTATGACAGGGGCTAAATTAGTTTGATTGAAATTTGATCCTTGCTCACCATGGTGTGTGAAATTAGTTATTTATACTCACTGTAGAGATTTGTGAGGCTCACTATACAGTGACAGTGAACAGGTTGAAAGGACTGTGGCCCTCTGCTGTTATAGGCACAGTTCACTTCATTAGCCTAAGCTCTTTTAAGAAGGGAAAAGCTCAGTGTAATTTTAGATTCCAATTTTGGCACCATTTGACATGTCCTTAACACTGAAGACATTTGATTAGCATCCACAGACAGTCAAGACTTTGATTGGCTATCAGAAACAACAGGTTGTCATATACAGTGAGCACCATAATTCATTGGACAGTGACACATTTTTTGTTGTTTCGGTTCTGTATTCTAGCACTTTGAGTTTGAAAGGATACAATGATGTCGAAGTGCAGACTGTCAGCTTTAATTTGAGGGTATTTTCATCCATATCGGATGAACCATTTATAAATTATAGAACCTTTTGTACATAGTCCCCCCCATTTCCGGGCATCAAAAAATATTGGACAGTTTAACATAATGTAGAATAAAGTAATCATTTGAAATATTGGGTCACATATCCTTTGCATGCCATGACTTCCTGATGTCTGTGACCCAACAATATCAAAAGACTCTTGATATCTTATTTTCTGGTATTCTTACAAGTGATACTATAACTTCTCTGCATTTGAATGGATCTTTATGGGAATTTGGGGGTGGGACTAGATTTAGCTGTGAATTGCACCCGAACAGTATGGAAGACATGATTGGCGAAATGGCTAAGTCATCAAGGGTCTGACGTATCAAACAAGCCTTAAACCATCACTCTGCTCCCAGATATGCAGTAGATATGGATGGATAACTTGAAGGGTTTCTTCTCCTGACTTATTTTTCCATAGAGTTCAATAGGAAAATTTGTCAGGAGAAGAACCCCTTATCCATCCATATCCAGAGGTGGAAATCCAGGAGACATAAAGTAAAAGTCCTCCCTAGTATTTTGCTCCAATCACCTGGATTTGCTAATTGACATAATTCTTTAGCGAGGAGGTAGAACCAATTAGTGAAATCAGCTGGCTGAGTCTATGGGTGGTGGAAACACATGGTAAGACTTTTACTTTATGTCCCCTGGATTTCCACCACTGTCCATATCAACTGCATATCTGGCAGCAGAGTGATGGTTTAAGGCTTGTTTGAGACGTCAGACCCTTGATGACTTACAGCCATTTAGCCAACCATGTGTTCCATACTGTTCAGTGTAATTTATAATTTGTAATTTGTAATTCAGTCCCACCCCCCAATTCCCATAGAGATCCATTCAAATGCAGAGAGGTTATAGTATCGCTATAGGAGTACCAGAAAATAAGATATCAAGAGTCTTTTGATATTGTTGGGTCACAGACATCAGGAAATCATGGCATGCAAAGGATATGCGACCAAATATTAAAAATGATTACTTTATTCTACATTATGTTAAACTGTCCAATATTTTGTTGATGCCAAAAAATTGGGGGGACTATGTACAAAAGGTTCTATAATTTCTAAACCGTTCTTCCGGTATGGATGAAAATACCCTCAAATTAAAGCTGACAATCTGCACTTCAACCTCATTGTCATTGTATCCTTTCAAAGTGAAAGTGTACAGAACCAAAATACAGAACCAAAATAACAAAAAATGTTTCACTGTCCAATGAATTATGAAGTATGGAATAAACATTTATTTTGGGTATAAAGGGAATAATTAATCTGGATAGTAATTCCTAGCGTATTCAGATCATGAGTGTTTTTTTGTCACAGAAATGTATTTTTGAAAGCTATATCACTATTTCTGAAAGCAGAAATAATTTGCATATTTTCCCATATATTGTGAAGTGTTTCTGTATCTTGTGCCCGCTGCGTGTTAAGGTTTTGGTGCTTTTTGAACTCAACAAACCACCTTCATTAAGAAAAAGCTGAATCTTGCATTTATATGTGATGCAAAGTTAAGGACAAATTAAAGTTAAGGACTGCGATAAAGTTTAATTTTAAATGTGTAAAACAATCATTTGTAATCCAACTTTGTTGCATTGATTAAATAACTGTAAAATAAATCAAGATATAAGTACAACGACATAAGTCAAATTGAAATGTAACATTAATTTTCACACCCTGTGATTTGCTCCAGAGAATATTAAGTGAAAATACATACTGAATCAGATATTTTATGATAGAAATTCCTATTTATTCTGGATTTGGTTCACTGACTCCCCTCAAAACACAATCAGCGGTTTCTAAATCTGGATGTTGTTCACCTGAAAGAGCTTCTCGACGGCGTGTTTTCGTCCGCACATTAAACAGTATCCCTCCAGGGGGATGGGAAGGGGGGGGGGGGGGGGGGGGGGTGCATTTATTTATTTTTGTAGATCATGAAATTATACAACTGTACACTCTGCTAGAAAGAGATAGGAGAGCAAGAGATAGATGTATATACAGGGGAGCGATAAACGTGTTCTAATGAACGTTTACACAAAATGTCCCCACTATTGCATGCGTCGTGTGTTGTCCATTTTAACGCCTGGTTACATCATCTTGTAACTCTGTTCTGTCGCCGCCGTAGATCTGAAGAAGGATCGATTAAATAATTAGGCCGACGCTCCAGCTCAATGATTAATTGGTGGCTTAGGGGCTCCGCCCCCTCCTGCCTAGTTGATGAATGATGTTTACACACTTGAAATACACATTGAGAGGCTCCTCTGGTATCCATCCAATAGCTAACAATGCCAACAACTCCCTCGCCATAGATTTTCCCTGTGACGACATACCCGAACCCAAGGGACGGAATTCCATTCTTGTATTTAATTTATTTAAGAAAAACCCCCACCACCGCCTTCTTATATGTTGAATCTAGATGTGAGAAGAGAGTGTTGTTTGATTAGGTTAGAGGATGGCCATCTATACGGACACAGATACAAAACTCTTCATGCTGTCAATCTGAAATTTGACGTGATAGACAAAATGCCTATCGAGGACAAGCTGAAAGAAACCTGTGTCCCGCATTTTAAATTTTTCGTACATTGCTGTGATTGACATGCCACTGATGCAATCGACTCTTTGGTATCATGTAATTTACTTTAAGTGTCCAGTTGCATCAGGTTTTATGGTTTCCTCCCTGTACACCGACCCGAAGCATCGCATAGATTTTTCCACGGTGCCCTCCTTGTACAATTGACTGCTTCTGACGCTTCTGCTCTCTTTTGATGTGCATCCAGCTATTGATACAAAACTGAACAACAATAGGCAGGAAAGGCGATGAGAGACCGCTTGGATGTGGCAGGTGAGGACAGTTCTGTGGGTGGAAGGTTGAATCTAAAGGCGACGAGGTTGGAAACAAAAGTATTGTGCGGTATATTCAATAAACGTGGCCTCTGCCCATCCAAACAGCGCTCGTCTCTTATAGCTGCAATCCCGTCTCTGCAGTTCGATGTCTGATTCTATGTCCGAGCTCCCATCTGCTTCCATTTTGCCTGTAAGAAAAAAACAGGTGGGCGTGAACAGCTGGACATCCTTTTGTGCAGGCTAAAGGGAGGGTCGTGAAGAGATCGTTCAGGTCCATTTAACGAGATACTTATGACTGACGAAGGCAGCCCAGGCAGAAGCTCACGAGCCGAGCCGAGTTCAGCCGATTGAGCTGAAATTACATTGATATATGAAAGGTAAACATGAACTATTGCAATTGTTCACTCTGGCCATATACAGTTTTGAAATAATTAAAAAATAATAAGGAAAACACAAAGAAAATAATCACGGAATATCACTGTATACATAATTTCAGTAGCACAGAAAACTATGTGGAAAACGTCATGAGGGGGAAACATTATTTTGTAAATCAACCCAACACAGTTCTGAGTGCAATGTAAATTAATATTTAAATGATAAAATAAAAGAAATAGGTCTGAATTCAGTGAAAACAAGTCCTTTAATTTTGCATGTTCACTGATCATTAAAATAAACTTGCCTGTCTGTGATTGTGAGGGTGAGAAAGACTGCTTGCATTTATTTGAATAACATTATACTATATCTTTCTCTTTCTGTAAGCAAAACAAGAACCATTATTTATACATGTGATACATCTGCATTTCACTGGACAGTGAAAATGTGGGTGTTTGTGGTTTGCTATTGATTAAATGTCACTTCAGACAGCAGGTTTGCAAATAGCCAGTCAGCCTCTGTCTTACACCGAGATCCTGTTTCAACCCAGTGCGCTCTCTCTCTCTCTCTCTCTCTCTCTCTCTCTCTCTCTCTCTCTCTCTCTCTCTCTCTCTCTCTCTCTCTCTCTCTCTCACTCTCTCTCTCTCTCCATCTCCCTCTCTCTCTCTCCATTTTGAAGACCATTTTGTTCTCTGCTGTTTTGATAACATATTATCACCTAAACATCCTCTCCCCTAATCTCGTTTCTGTCAACGTAGCATATATTTGGCTCGTTATCTTCACAAAATTGGCTAAATTGAAGATTTCTCTTTTGGGATGATGGGTGATCCTTTTTCATATTTAAGATTTAAGTTATTGTTATCAGTTTCCTTCCTGTGTAGTGCACTGTTTCAATTTACAACTTATTCTGGCCAGGCGAATACACCGCAACAAAACAGACTTCTGGTCAGTGTTCGGAGTGAAACTATTGGCAGGTAATCAAGTTTTCAATTATACCTTTGCTTTTCAGGTGAGTGGACGGTGCTTTTCACATGTGCTTCAACTCCTGGTTTGTTCACCAGACAGGTGGACAGGCAATCCTTTATTTGTTGAATGGTGTGTCGGAGGGTGCCTCGTGACTGTCAAGATACATTTCGGAAGCGTCTGAATTGACCACCATCGGAACCATCCAAGGGACGAGTTCATCTTTCTGGAGAATTGATTGGCTATTAGCCATAGCCAATATGGTGTGAGTTTAGATTTTCCCCTCCATTAACACATGCAGCGAGGCTGCTGGAATACGTCACTCGTGCAGCGAAGGGAGATCCAGTCGATTGAATGCAACGACAAAACATCTATATCAAGTTGCAAAATGACAGATTATTGTTTGAATGAAAAATGCACAGTTCTCAATATAGTATTGAATAATATGAAGATGATGTAACTCAACAACAATTTTTCTTTACCCTCAATTACGTTTTGGCCTTACAGTAAAGTGTTATCATAACACTTCAGAGCGATATGGACTGTTTCAAGTTTTGATTCTGGCTAATGTGCATTTCCTCTCATGTAGTTTTGATACATAAGACAACAGAGATGTAATTAGTGAGATAAATTTGGAGTTTGGATTTCAACTGAAAGGTCTCCACATAACAAGGTCGGTCTAATATAGCTTTCTGTTTTTCTCCAGACCGACTGGAGAGTATTACTAACGCTGACAAAACCAGACTTTAAATAAGCACGAAAAAAGAAAAGAAAAGAGATTTATCATTGGGGAGCACAAAGCAGAAAATGGAGGAGTCATTGTGACTCACGCAAAATTTAAGTCATTATTCCCAACAGGTCGCAATGCCCGTTAATGAAATCTTTACAAGCTAATGTGCATGAACTATCTGATGCGGAAACAAATTGAAATGAATTGGATTGGATTAATTGGGGGGGTTGTTTTACAGAGGAGAATGAGCTATCTGATATGTTTACTCCCTGTAGTTTCTGCCAGGCTGAAAAACACTATATACCTTATATGACCTTCAGTATAAATTTCAAAACTGTGAGGCGTGATAGAGACACTGGAGATGTGACACCCAGAGGTTCTCTTCCAATGCGGCTCAGACGAATATAACGAAGCAGCGCTGTGGCAAATTTAAACGAGTTTCCTCACAATTAATAAACTCGCTTGTCATTTAAAAAATGATTGAGCCATCATGATTATTTTCCCGCTAAGTTATGAGCTGCAGTGTGAGTCCGCCGCTGTAGTAGCACGCTCAGCTCAGACAAGAGGCACAAAGGTATTAGTTTCTCCTGGTGACTTTGGGAGCCTGTAGGGCCCTGGTATCTCAGCTGCCTGAAGCAGTCGCCGTGTCGTATGGATACCATAGTTTGGGAACCTCCTACGCTTAGGAGGATTCTGTGATTGATTAAAAAATAAAACAAAGACATTGTAAGTTGGAAGCCCTTCGTTTAAAAGAGATGGTCTATTACTATTTGGGCTTGAGTCACGTCACCAATTTAATTTCACCCCCAGCAACGACCGCAATTATATCTTTGACAGATTTTGAGCATTATGCATGGATACGCTAATTTGCATGTGGGCAGCAATATATTTTAGACAGCACTGAAAAGACTGTTTGAGTGTCAGTGTTGTGCAAGTAAATGCAGGGAAGGAATGGTAATGGATTTTACAACCCCCCCCCCCCCCCCCCCCCCCCCCCTCCACAGTGCCTGGCCCACTTCCACACTCCTAAAATAACACAAACGTCCAAGCAACAAGAAGAATTTTCTTTTTCATTTAATCGCTGACAGGGCTTGCAAAGACATAAAGACAAATAACCTTGGCTCTTGACAACACGCTTGGGTTGTCCTTTCCAAACTGATATTTCTTTTTCACCCAGGCAGAGAGATGACTCGCCATCCATGGCAAACGGGGCTGTCAGTCCGCACGGTCTGTCTCTGACGCAAAAATGGCACCTTGTAACACCTTTCCAAATCTGAGCAGCTGAGTCGGTAGCAACTGTAAAGCTCAGTTAAAGGCCTTTGATGGTTACTTTGATACAGCAATGTCACCTTGTCGTGACAACAATGGCAGGCCCCTTTCTGCTCACAGACTGTCAGAGAAAAGTAGAGTTATATGAATACGTGCCTACACAAAGGTTTAAAGAAAAAAGTAACTCGTAAAATATTTATAGGCTGCAATCAACACCGGAATAACATTTTGATGATGCACACTTGGTACAGGAACTTTGACACATTATTTCATATTAAGATGCATTTCAACCATAAAACAGGAAGCCGATTCATCTGCTTTGGAGATGCTATACTCATCACGACTGCTGCACAATGCTAAGAATGAACAATCTGCTTGACTATGGAGATATTAATGAACAGTGGTATGTTAGCTGACATTAGGGAAAGTGGTACTGAGTGTTTGAACTTATTTGTTTGCATGGTGGTACTACTATCGTAGAATTACTATGCGGCACACATATGCACAGAGATTGCATTCCAATCATGTACTTGGGCCTGTTTGCAATATTTAGGTTCTAGCCAATTAAATGTGAATAAATACAAATCTTCAGGAAGCAGAAGGGTTAGAACAGTTCACTCTGGACCGTGGGATTGGGTTGAGTCTCAGGTGGGACGAAAAAAGTTTGTTGTGAAATCATGTTCTTACTTAGCCTGGCCATTTACTCAATTTGAAATTTTGACATTTATAGAAATAACCAAGCCATTCAACCAAGCATTCAACCAAGCTGCACAATGTGTTTCATCGCCTCTTTTCAGTAAAATATAAAAAAATTTAAAAATCTGAGAAATTTGACAACATTCGTTTTTAACTTTGGCTTTTTGCAACTATTTCATTTTTCCACTTACAATTAATTGATAAATTGATGTTAGCAGTCCACTGAAGTCTCGAAACTGTGTTGATGAAGTTATAAATAAACACTACACAAACACATCCATTTAATTATGAGTCAAAAGTTCATAAAAGATTTTGGTTGAAAGAGTGTGTGTGTGTGTGTGTGTGTGTGTGTTTGGTATAATAGATATAATAGACCAAATAGTCTCAGTGAATTGGTTGGAATAAACATCAGCATACAAAAGCTTTCCAAGAATTGGTTTCATACCTCAGAGTTATATAATGCATAAGTATTATTAGTCTCCCTGAATGAGGGGTTGCTAAGTAAATCAAAGTAAAAAAACAGAAAGCCACTGCTTGGATTGGCTATTGTTTTCAGCATATATTAAATCTATGTGTGGGAAGAAAGAGTGGATTTAAGTAAGACTAATTAGAAAGGTAGTCTGGCGACAAGCTGCTTGTGTCTTACATTCAGTTTGCACACTGCTATTTTATCATTGTGAGGGAAAATGAAAGCAATGACAATATATATGGCAATGTTTACAGAATCATTATGACCTTAAAAAAAGAAATAATAATCTTGAAATAACAGAGAAGGTATAAGCAGATAATTTCTGTGTACACCTTTCTGAACTGAGTCATTTTAATTTAGCAACATACATCTGGTAGTAATAAGATTCAGTTCAATAAAAGCCTGGCCCCTTTGTGGTGGTGGCACTCTTAAGGCGATAGTGAGGACATTCAGACTGTTGATATTATAGGTACACTTTTTGCCCATGAGAAAAAAGCAGCTTCTTATTAGCATTACGAGCTATCCGACGTAAAACAATAATAACCTTGTCCAAGCATTTCCATGGCAGCTCAGAAGAATGAGAGCCAGGTCCAGACTCAGACTCTAGTAGAATCACACCACTGACTCCAGCCCAGGACCAAAACTATTACAGTGTCATTCGCTTGCATGGAAGTTGTTCTTCTGGACTGAACTTCCACAGAAGTGGGGCACTGACACGCTTCAAAATCTTAATGTCCTTAAGCGAGGCTATGTCTTATAGTTTGAGTGCCAGGAAACCCCACTCTTATGATGTATGTCCCATGTTTAATGGGAATCTCTCTTACTGGATGTTTTTTTTTATTAACTATTAAGTATTTCACTGCGCAAAACTCAGGTCCATTGAATCGGATCAAATGAGCTTGCTTTGGTTCTGGTTTTAACAGTCTTGTGTCCATTAACGGGGCCATTGTCACAGATACGCTTCTGGGATTCACAAAGAGTGTCACCGCCAGCTCGGCCGTCACCTCCAGCCACGAGGAGACAGCTGCTTTGCACAAAGGCTGTCCTCTGCGGCGCGCGCATTATCCCGTAACAAGCACACCGAGCAGACCCAGAGGAGACGGGGGGGCTACCACAGGGAAGTCATTAAGCACGGTGAGTAAGCCCGGCCTCGCTTCATTTGCACCGTCGGGGACAGGTTGTGAAGTTTCCGTTAACACACTGGCCTTCCTTAGTTCGAGTTTCCATGGTGATGCTCCCCTTTTCTACATATTTTTAATGTCCATAAACAATGCTAATTAAACAACGTTAAACATAATACATTATTTCCACCTGTTTTCCTGCTGTTTTTTTATTTTATTTTGTACAGAAACCACCAATGTACAGTACATCTGTACTCAGTTTTGGTCTTTGGTTTGGATTTCTTTTGTCTCTCTCAATCCCTGAAACAGGGGAGATGAGTAATTGTTTCGGCTTCATCTGGATCAGTGGTCCCCGACCCTGTTCCCGGAGATCTACCGTCCTGTAGGTTTTCATTTCAACCTTAATTTTGCGCTAATTAGCAGCTCAGTGAGATCTCTAGCTGTTGAATGAGGTGTGCTTCATTAGGGTTGGAGTGAAGACTACAGGATGGTAGATCTCCAGGAACAGGGTTGGGGACCACTGGTTTAGGCCGATGGAATTGACAAAGCTAAATGCTCAGCTTGAGGAAACTACACCTGGTTGTACAGCAATAAGGAAGCACCAGTGGGTAAACACACTCTCTGCACCCCATGGACTGTTCGGTTTAGTGCTTTTCCTTCCGTTCCAGGCAGCGGCACATTCATCATGTGACTTGGCGTACCACGTGCAAATCAGCCGTTAAACTGAAAGGCAAACCAAGCAAAAACAACTTGCAGGACTCCGCAGTCCTGCTCTGGATGTCCTGTTCTGTTTCGGCTTCCAAATATTTTTCTCTTTTCATACTGCAATTCGCACACATTATTGTAACACCTCAGGAATTGTTCATCATTTTCACTAACGTCTAAAACATTGTGAGCTCTAGACAACTGTATGCAGGGACAGCTTGGAGGTACGCAAAGGATCATTATGACATTTTTGCACAAACTTTTACAAATTTATAGTCGTTGGAACTGTACGTCAGATTAAACAGATCAAACATTATCCCTGGGTTTTAGTTCCTTTGAAAACGGTTAAACCAGAGACAGAGCTAAGGCACAAGGAGCAGCCAGTGATCGATTAGCTGTACTATACCTTTCCCCCAAAGGAATTCTGGGATACAGGGGTGGCCACACATCATGCTCCAGCGCGGTGATATGGAACAGGTCCAGCGTTCCTGCAGGCCGGAGCTGAGCATCTATCATCAGTGTCCAAACCCTAAGGTCCCAATGACAGGTTTGTTAATGAGAACTGAATGCAAATGCAAGGTCATTTGTAATCTCACCATGTGCGCATGCACTGGATCTGCCTGCAATTGCATTATATTTAAGAACAAGTCAAGCTTGAGTGCAATTCTCTTTCGCAGCATTTCATATGTACAGAAGTTAACACTCAGGAAAACAACGTAACGTGTATTTGGGAAATAAGGTGTAATTGTGCAATAAATCAGAATCATGCAGGCCAGGTATTTTAATACACTACCAATGTTTTCCCCAGGATAAAATAAATAGCATTCCTAAAGTCTTTGAAAATACCTCTAGAGATTGTTTATTTTAGATTATTCTTTTTTTTTTTCTTTTCCTTGGTCACATTTTTAGAAATATTCTAGAAACCTTGCATAACATTCCACAGGAACGCCTTCCCAGTTCAAACTTATGAATTAATTTCCCTTAAAAAGCCCCTCTCATATAAGCCTGCATCTTTGATTCCACTAATTAAGCCACGTTAACAGGAACTAATCCTTATCTACCCTTGTAAAAAGCAGAAACCTATTGTGTGCTGAGGAGATTTCATTTTTCCATTTTTTCACTGGGTACGTTCCATCTGAGTGACTGAAGACAGCCTGTCCTCGCTCAAGTTTTGAACGACAGTGTTCACTAACATCCTCTTTGCTGCATGAAATATTCCCAAGTGATAAGACCGGCCTTTCTCGTCTCATAATAAGCAAGTAATTCAAGTCTGTTACATGATTTGTATATTGTGTGAATATCAATACTCTTGTGTACACACATTTCCCTGTTAGTTAGAGGTTCTGACACCTCTACTACTCATGATGTGTTGCTTCCCCTTGCAGCCCTTTAACACTAAAATGCTCATGACACGTTCCCCTGAGGTGGGGAGGAGGGAGAGATTTATTGAGCCAATTAAACCTCAAGATAATTAGATGGACAGATTGAGAGATTTGATTTCGGCCAGGACACCATGATACTCTGTGCTCTATGCAATCGGAGGCATGGGATCCATAAACCCTCCGAAAACTATTATCATTTTCTCAGCAGGACTATGGAACTTGGGAATTTATTGGTACACTAGTCTAGTCTCAGAGTTGCAAATAAATGCTTTTTTTCTTGAGTAAACTTTTCCTTTTAGATGGAGGACTGCTGAAGTTGTGCCATCACTGAATGTGATGTTCACACAGATTGGAGTTCTACAAAGTTGTGAGTGAAGCAACTTAATGTGGTCTTTAATGTAATACTGAGATTGTGTGAAACCGATTAGTCAAGGTGCTAAAATGGACTATACTGTTGGCCTTTCGATGCGTAATTCATATAATTTACCTTTCATAATCATGGTTCAGTTACACTACACTACTGCCAATGTGTGTTAAACATCTTACCGTGGCATTGTGCCGACTGGTCGGAATAAGGTTCCAATCAGCACATGCTGGCTCGTGACATTGGCAGAACTGCACATGTGCCCCCTTTGTCTTTACCATAACGTGTTAATCTATCTTGCTATCTACTTGAATAAATCAGGTTTACATTCCCTGGAAAGATGTTTTTTTTTTGTCTGAAGTTAGTTTCTTTTTGTCATTTTTATGCAACAAATCAATCGCAATATGTTTAGTTAAAAATCACGATGTTATATTGCAATGAAACAAGCAAGAAGGTTTGAACCTAAAACAGGTGCCTTGCAGATAAAGGGTCTGTTATCAATCAACTAACAGTAGAAATATGTGCTTGCGGTATTCAATAAATATCCCATATTTTAGACTTGTCTGCACTATTGTGGACATTCAAAGTATCATTTAAATGAAACTAAGGATTTAATCTCCACTAGAAGGAAATATTGCTACACAGAGTCTGCTAAACTGTCACTGATATAAAGTAATGCTTACTAAATATACAGCTTATAAAGCATACCCAGTGTACTGGTAGGAAACAAATAGCTTGCTGGCAACATATATTACCAATGCAATTAGTGAACAGTTGATCATCTGCCATCGAATAACATATTAATAACATTAAGGCCATTGAATAACATTTGTGTACTGAAAGGGCCCTACAATTTTCTCACAGCTTGTGCATGACTAATTTATTAAAGACAAACATTAATTTGATAAATGACTGTAAAACCTGTTATTGGCTATGAAAATATGCAAGGAAAATAAAATGTGTCATTAGCAGGGAACTGTAATTTATACATCGTACACAGACAGACATTACATTTAATATACTATCTCCAAAGTAGCCTGCCTATGTGTCTTTGCTGAATTAAAAACAAAAATATGTAATATATATAATCTTGTGCGACAGAGATTGATTTCAGGCCTTTTGGAACCTCTGTTATTTTATATGGGCCTCATCTGGATCAAGTATTTAAATGAAAAACTTCTACTGAATTCACTATGGATGACAAAGAGGTTTAATGGGGCACATTAATCTTGCATGGATTTAGCTCCTGGCTCCATGACCAATGTGGCAGGTTGTAGGCTACTTCCAGGAAAATCAATAGTTAACCATCACACAAGGCTTGATAATAAACACCGAAAAAAACGCCGACAAGATGGGAAACACAGACACATTCAACAAATAAGGATGAATAATAAACTGGGCCATGTTTGGCTACATAAAACACGGTGGATTTGAATTGTTATTTTTGCTACAGTTTCGTGCCTTCTTAATGCACTAAATAAGAATTATATGTATTGCTCACTTATGAAGACCTGACAAACATTTGTAAAATAATTGGACAAGACAGGCAAGATTTTACAGCGAGCGTACAGGTCCTCTGTACTCCGTTCATATGTCAGTATTTTCATTAGTTCAATTTTCGCACATATTCCGATTCCCTTCCACTACTGGTCCACTCCCCTGTAGCTTTATTCTCGACTCGTGATTTGCTGGCTGCGGACACTACACCTTCGCGTTTCGGCGCAGACATTGGCTGCTGTACTTAACTGTCAGCACTCGGGGTTCCTCCCCTTACACCACTCAGATGCATTCCAGAGCCTGCATTCTGTCAATCCAGGAGGGACGGTTTCAAGAAACCCCACACACACACTAAGGTTTCAGGCGCGCTTGTGTCCGTCTTCCAGGCGGGGTTTAATTGCATTAGTGCGGAAAGCAGATAGTCGAACCTGACCACCTTAAACAAATACCGTAAATAAACAACTGCCATTGTATTGTCAGATAAATTACTGATATTATATTAAATATTTTGAGAGACATTCGTATGGGGTGCCAAATGTATTCGTATGGGGTGCCAACATGTTTTTGCTGTGTTTTTTTCTCAGATTTAGCATAAATGTGGCATTTTCCTGAAGATTTATGCTAAATATGAGTTTTTTTTCCAAGATTTAACTGACATGCTAAATAAACCTTTTAGTTGATATTTTCAGATTTAATTGATAAATCTGAAACAAGCATGTCAAAAATAAATATTTAAAAATATATATATATTTAGCTTATATCTTAAATCTATGTTTCAGAAACAAATATTTAGTCAAAAATAAATATTTATTTATACCTTAAATCTTGGGTTCTAAATTAAATATTTATCTTATATCTTAAATCTTGCGTTTTTATAAAAACCAAGATTTAACATTTAAATAAATATTTATTTTATCAAAAAACTTGGTTAAAAGTGTAAATATTTATTCAAAAATAAATATTTATTTATATCTTAAATCTTGGGTTTGTAAATTCAACATTTAGCTAAATCTAAATCTTTAGTTTAAATCATTTGAAAGATATACTAATTAGCCCCGCCCCTTGGTGACTGGTATCGAATAGAATGTTTATGACAGTTCTGTGATTTCAGTTGAGCGACACTCTGTCCCTGGACTAAACTGGCCACTTGACGCCTCTGCCATTTCGACCAAGGATGGACAATGGGCTATAGTGACCTGCTTAGGCACACTGTGACAGTTCAAATAGGCTACACCATTTGACACACATGGACTGTAAAGTAGAGCTATGCAGTTCTTCAAAGTTAAAATGATATGAATTCTCGAGCTTTTTTTTTGTCTCAGCATGTATCTCTTAAAGTCCACCATTGCTCTCTAGTGCCCCTGTTGAGAAACTTCAGGGGAAATACGGAACAAATTGAGTCCCATATTAGTTTGACGGAGACGCGAGGTTTGCAGAATTAGGTATTCTCTGTATTTGTACGGCAATTGTAACCATGTCAATGTGTGATAACACATAAGCAGGCGAACCCCTTGCTAGCCATACACTCGCAACTATATTAACCAGTCTTGTCAGACTGCTGGCCCCCCCCCAGTTTGTCAACGTCAATTCGCTGCCTATCTCAATGAAAGTTAGCTAGCCACCTAAGTGCTAACGGTAGTTTTAATGTTTCGAGTTTGTTTCAAGAATTCTGCTATTTTATCACATTACCAACAGACAGGTTAGCGAGCTAGCTCACTAACCATCTATTGCATCAAGCTGCCAGTTTGTTATTTGGCTTGGCTGGCTGTCAATATTCAACTTCACTATAAGAAATCAGTCAAGGAAACACCAATATGCCCAAAACATAGCCTATGCTATCTAGTTAGTTCACTGGACATCTTACATGATTATAACAGATGCTATCTGTGTGTAGGCTATGGAAATAATGTGTGTCAAACAGGAATTAATATAGGAATTAATATAGGTATGCAACGTCACACTTTGCTAGAAGACCCTCAATTACCCCCATCACTAAAGCCATCTATTTCCCCTCCTCCCTCCATTGGATACCAGTCACCAAAGGGCGGGGCTAATTAGTATATCTTTCAAAAGATTTAAACTAAAGATTTAGATTTAGCTAAATGTTGAATTTACAAACGCAAGATTTAAGATATAAATAAATATTTATTTTTGACTAAATATTTACATTTTTAACCAAGTTTTTTGATAAAATAAATATTTATTTAAATGTTAAATCTTGGTTTTTATAAAAACGCAAGATTTAAGATATAAGATAAATATTTAATTTAGAACCCAAGATTTAAAATATAAATAAATATTTATTTTTTGCTAAATATTTAACTGTTAAACACAGATTTGTGGTAAAAAAATAAATATATAAATTAAATCTTAAATCTTGCTTTTGGAAAACGTAAGATTTAAGATTTAAGCTAAATCTTATTTTTTAAAATAAATATTTGTTTTTGAAACCAAGATTTGAGATTTAAATTAAATATTTATATTTGACTAAATATTTGTTTCTGAAACAGATTTATATATATTATATAAGCTAAATATATATATTTCTTTAAATATTTATTTTTGAAAACTCAAATATAACATTTAAGTTAAATATTTAGGACATGCGTATTTGAGATTTATCAATTAAATCTGAAAGTATCAACTAAAAGGTTTATTTAGCATGTCAGTTAAATCTTGGAAAAAAAACTAATATTTAGCATAAATCTTCAGGAAAATGCCACATTTATGCTAAATCTGAAACAAAAACACAGCAAAAACGTGTTGTGTTTTACTTTACATTTGGTACCCCATACATTCGACCATTAGACGACGCTAATATACATTTTAGTACTGGAAGTCTAATTCTTGCCATTAAACGGCTCTCGTGTTACTGTAGGAATGTAATACTTTGCAGGGTAAGTGCTGGTTTATTCTTGTACAGCTACTACAATTGCATTTAAGCCAGTATGTTTCCTATATTATATTTGAAATTAGTCAGTATCCTATATCAATACCAAATCATTATGTTCCCAATTGCCGTCCATGCTATTTTGAGTTTAATCTCGGTTCTGTGGATACAGTACAGGGAGTTAAAACCTGAACTACAGGTGTGAAACAACTGAACGCCACCCCGCACACTGCAAAGAAACGCCCGTTCAAGACATCAGCCAGAGAGGGCAGTGTCGAGAGCACCAACGAGCTGAATTCTCTGGCCCCTAGAAGTGGTTATGGGATCTGTTCATAGGAGGAACGAGCCTCTTAGCTGGAATCGGCTATTAATGCTCAGTTATACTAATGGCATCGAGAACCCGTTTTCAAAACTCTCAGGCCTTCAGACCGTGCTGACTGAAGATCTGTCCGTACCATAAGCAAAAGAATTGCTGGGGCCGTGACCTGATATGATCCCTTCACCCCTTTGAGGGCGCATATTTGAGTCAACTTCGTCAAAAAGCTTTTGAGTTAGCGACTTTTTCTCACAAACGGGGGCACATAAAATGAAACCCAGGATGAAACCGGGGCCCAATACTCGAAAAATGCACCCTCCTTTCCTCCACTACCACCTCCTCTCCTCCATGCCCTTGAAACCAATCTTTTTGTCCTAATCTAACGTTGCTGATTACATCTTAATTACGTATTAATGGTTACATATTAATTAATGTCTCGACGCAAACCGCAAGGTCAGGTACATTGTATACTGTACATGCAAATACTTGTACTTGAAACGCACAGGCTACAACTTCCTTGTAGGAGAGGAGTGGAGGAAAGGAGGTGGGGAGTGAAGAATATTGGGACGCAGCCCCTTATTTCCGGGGTTTGTTGAGGGGATTCAGGAGCACACTCATCCGACAATTTCAGAAAGTAAACCGGAAGTAAAAACTACAACTTATAGGACATATTACGAACTACTCTCTTTTTATTTTTGTTAATTCTATCTTCATTCATATTCTACACTTTGTAACCATTGTCATATGTAAACTGATTGATATTCGCAATAAAAATAGGAAAAATGAAAACAAATATTACAAACTACTTCCTCACTAGTAGTTTGGAAAGAGTTTTGCAGGATTTCTTGCACACAATGCTTGCGAAGTGAGGGGACAGGGCACATAGTAGACAGGGGTCTGAGTGGACAGGGGGCAGGGAACAGGGATCATATTCGGTCACAGCCCGGGTGTCCTGGATTGATTTCACCGAGAGTTAATGAATAATTCACACTTTTCTTTTCTCAAATGAATTTTTAACCTGTTGTTCTTCCATTTGGAATGTCCAATTGTATTTGAAGGCCTCTTTTACCGCTTGAGTGGACGAGCAGGCACCTGGGGTCAGTTTGTGGTGCAGTCGCTGAACTGCGCCGTCATTGGATGGGGGGGTACAGTAATAAGCAGATGGGACAGTCAGACTGCAGGCAGAATTTAGCAGAGGAGGTTAGTGGTGAGTGAGCGTGAGGTGCAGCCAGTCTTGCCAATTCCCTCACTGGGCAACTCTATGAAGAAATATGCACTGTGCTGCAGGACTGCTGGCCACATTAGAAATGTATTGCATGAAGTGTAAACAGCCGTTGCTATTGTGCATACTGCAAACAAATTAGAATAATAATGACCTTTAAGACTACAACTCCCACGTCTCTTATTTGATCGAGGAATGGCATCAGTCCGAACCTGGTCAGATACCACGTGTCCCTCTCCTTTATTCACACAATGAGCTGCCCAGAAGCCTCATAATTTACACCCATGAGAAAGTCTGTTACCTTGATGAAAACACTTCCATCGATCACAGCAATCGACTTTCCGTGTTTTGTTGACTTTCAGAAGCAAGGCTCCCGCAGCGAGGTCTATTACGAATAAATATATGTCACACTCAATAAGGGAATCAATCTTTATCATTTAATTTAGAAGACTTTTGACATGAATCTGGTATGTACAGTATAACCTGTATTTAATCTGGCTACAGTCCCTTTTTGAATGTAAACTTGGCAAATGTTCTTTTTTTAATTGCATGTGCGGTATGCTATTACAAATTCAACAGTCATTGTAATTGGTGAAATATGACGCACAAGAAATCTAATGCTTGCTTTAAAAAAAACGCATAGCCGGTGGATTACGTAGCAGCCTGTGTGTCCTTTCCCACCATGTCAGGGATCGGTTTAGCATGTTGCCACATGTCAGTGTTCTGCAGGAAAGCTAAACAACATCAAGTTCTACCCCAGAGTGTTTCGGCATTGATTTGTTTTTATGTCTGAGGTCTGTTTCTGTATTGACACATTTGTTTCGGCTGGATCTTTTTCTACATGTAAGAACATGATTGGTATAAGTACATTGTAAATCTCACCCCCACCTAACAGGCAAAAAATTAATGTGCTACCAAAAGATATGATGTATTCGCACGTACACCGGTTGCATAGTCCAGAGAAGATATTTGACAGCGATTTCTGTCGTGTTTATTTGTTTTGCAGATTTATTTTCCGTTCCCACTAGTGTGCACTTGTTAAGCTTAATAGCCCTCTCGTTCCCGAGCACAAATGAATCGAGCTCATTAATTTAGATGAATGCGTGCTCTTGCATGTACACATCCTGCGAAGGGGGAAGGCCACTGGTGAGGCCGCAATTAGAACAAGTCGGAGGACAAGCAAACCCAGATGATGAATCAACTGATTAACTCCATCGCTCTGAATGAATTATTCAGCGCGTGTCACACCTGCGTGGCTCGAGCCGGCCCGATTCCAGCGAGACTGATTGTAACATTGACCGGAGCGCGTTGGGGCGATGATGTGATTCATGCAAATTGATCATCTTTCCACCGGACTGATTTAAACGAACGTCGCATTGGATTGAATATCTTGCTAAATACCTGTACTGTTTAGGCTGACATTCAGCGCTATCGTGCTAAGTGGTGCGGTACGAAGCCAAACTGAGATCCGAACAACGCGAAAAGGCGCTGTCCCTGAGATGTAGAGCACTTCAGTGTAGTATAACGGTTAGGCAGCTGGGCTTGCGACCCAAAAGTTTCAGGTTCGAGTGCCAGGTAGGACACCGCCGTTGTACCCTTGAGCACGGTACATAATCCGAATCGCTTTCAGTAAATATCCAGCTGTATAAATGGATAGTAAGTAAAAACGTTGTGTAAGTTGCTCTGGATAAGATTATCTACTCTATCTGCCTATAATGTAATGTAATGCAATGGTTATGGTGCAGCTTAAGCCTGTCCCCAGTGAATGGGGTTCTGCACTGTTAAGGCAGGCCGATAAGCCCTGGCAACCCCCTCAGTGTGGCTGTGCTAGAGATGGCTGTACCGTGTTCACAAAAAAAGTACTGACTCATGCTGTGCGTTTCTGCTACCCCGGGGGAAACAGAACGCCCTTGATATTAATTAAAATGTAGCAATGGAATCCCCTCAAGGTAACCGTTTCCTTTTATTTAATATTGTGACAACCCTCCGACATCACTTCCTGTTTTATTCCAGTAATTAAACACCCATTGCCATTGCTAGGTGTAGGCAATTAGCACTTTAGCACAAAGGTACATGTAAGAAATTTGAGAAACCTCAGATCAGTGCAGAATATCCGATAAAATGAATGGCTATAGTACAGCAACATTAATTTCATTATAAATATTTTCAGAAATAAATCAGTGGTCACATTGTGCTTTGTATTCTGAGGGAGACGTTTTCTCAGTTTGTTGGGTCTGGAGAGCCCAATTAAAGAGAGGGGGATCCAGATCATAATATTACGTGACTGCTGAATTAATTCAGTAAAAAAACATGTGCAGGTTATTAATGTTATAGGTTTCAAAAAAGGACCTGCTCTGTTCAGCGGGACCTTGGTCTTTGAGGGCAACAGCAGGCGTCCAGCTCTCTCTGCATAACTAATGAAGTGAGAACTAGGGATGAGGTTTTAAATAATTTAAATTGAAGCGATGGTTTGCTACACTTGTCAGGGGGCCTAAATGAGAAAATAAACCATTTGGACATCACAGGTCTCTATTTTAGCATGCATGGTGGTAGCACGCTCAGTCTGGTGGACGGAGATCTGTGAATTGGGTAGGATAAAGCCTGCATTTGGCTGTTGCATAAAGCGCAGCACTAGGTTGCGGGCCAAGATGCCTTGAACAGAGAGGACAAAACAATTTCATCCACAAAGGCCTTCACTGGCAAAGACTCGTGCTATAATCCCCTGGGGTTTGGCTCAGAATATTGCAATATCGCTGAATATTAGGTTTTCTCTTTTTGTGCCGGCACTCCAAGTAAGGCTTTAAAATAAGGTTTGCTCATTGCTGCCTTCAAATGTTTTTCGTTGTCGTAAGTACTGTCTGTGATGCACAGGAATACCAGATAGGGCTACCTGCTGACTTCAAGAATCCCCGGTGTCAACGTATTCCTTTGCTAAGTACATGTTAATGAAGCCAAGTGAAGGTAATATTCAATTCCTGGTACATACAGTCAATCTGTGCCACGTCACTGCCTGCACGTTGATTTGGGCCATGTTGAATGATTACAGGGATTAGAGGCAACAGATTGAGAGAAATTGCGCAGAAATGGGATTTGAACTCATGAATGTATTTTAAATTAATCTATTTGGATTTTAAAGTCATCCATGTGAGCAGTGAGATTGGAAGTGACGGCTTTCACGCAATAACTGGGGCAAAATTCAATTTGTTAACTTTTGAACTGTCAAAATAAATTAAAGGCCACTGATTTCAGTCATAGAGCCCTAAAATAACTAGTGTCTTTGGTATTTTGATACATGTCATTGTGCTGACGTGCAAGTCGTCTTTAGATACGTATGTTTGAGGAAATTGCTGATATGGTGGAGAGTCGGGGGTGTCACCTCCCTGTCTTGTCTACCAAGAGTCTCTCTCCGTACACGCACAGGTACTTACCCAGTCGTACTGCTGACCACGCTGAACTCCTAAAACTTTGATGGCCAACTCCTCCATCTTCTTGATCTCGCTGCCAAAAGGAAGCGTGTCCCTGACAGAAAAATAAAATGACACGCCATCACTCAATCTCTCCTCCGAGTCTCATGCAGACGACCCGAGAAAGCCCACTGGAGAGCGGGGTTTAAAGGGACGTGTTTGGCTCTTTTTTGAAACACCGCCTGGAGTTACCTTGGGGTCCTTCCGTATCAGTCCATCGCGTTGACTGAATCATGGACCCACCCCCTTACCTCCACCCTTCCTGCGTTACCTTGGCTCGGCGTTTAATAAATCGTCCTATCCTGGGGTGTCACAGGCTGCATCACACGTCCAGAGTCGTCCACCTTGGCAGCCCGTGTGTGATGACACGTCCCATAGAAAGCTGTGTGTTTTACAGCTTGATGGATCCCCCTTGTCAGATGCCCTCCCCCACCTCCTTTCTGAAATTTGAGGCAGCCGCTCGTCTCTGCTGATCTAAGAATGCTTGACCTTTGACCTTGAGGAACCTCCCCTTAAAGGAGCTATATGTAACATTGACACCGAGCGTTTAAAATCGGTACTGCAATCCAAATTCACAATATTGGAGAGAGTTGTATCCGCCCGCCCCCCTCCTCCCCAGACTCGAAGCTCACGCGGGTTGCCAGGTTGAGGACACTGAACGAACACGAGTGCAAGACGAGCCAAGCGCAAAATTATATTTTGAGACAAGCTTATTCTATTTTGACAATGACAAGCGACGACAAGTCCTACACTGTAAGTTGATCAGCTAATGTATACGTTTCCAATTTATTTATTGTTTGCAAATTATAAACCAGCTCATGTGGATTTTTTATAACTCTGTCAATGTTAGCTAGATGCATGGCTGGCTATGTTTACGGTCACACAGATATAAGCTAACGTTAGTGGTATGTTTAGCTAGTAACTATACATATATATATATTTAAATCTTTAGCTAGCTAGCTAAATGAAAACGATGTTCAACTTAGTTTAGGCATTTGTAAATCGGCTGTCGGAGTGCCGGAGTAGGCCTACATCTGGTTGTTCGTAATGGGCAGTGGGCGGAGTCAACTCGGAGAATAGTGAATCACACAGGCCAAAACAAATACAGACTTTCCGACCCGGAATGGAAATTTCAAAGGAGAACATACTGGCTGTAGCATTGTTGTCAGAGAAGCCAGTATTTCGACTTAGCATGTTTCCTTAATCTCTGATGACATATCATGGTCATTTTATGATTTAGTGCAGTAAATGTGTTACATATAGCTCCTTTAAAGCCTGAAAAGAGAAAATACTTCGTCCTCCTCGACTCTTATCGGCGAGCCCCACGAACGATCTGCGCGGATCGAGCCTCTGCGTAATTAACTCCGTCCCTCCGCCACGTCGAGCCCCGAGGGAGAGACGGCCAGCCCGCCGCGCGCTGAGGGCGCCGTCCGTCATCTTTCTTCCGTCAGATAATTGGTACCGTGTTTGGTTTGTGTTGATGAGCTCCTCTGACAGCAGGATATCCCATATTACCTTTCAGTATTCCTTTCAATATTGATGTGTTTGTTTTGTAATGAATTACAGTCAGGTCCATATGTATTTGGACAGTGACACAGTGTGGAGATGGCTGCCTGTTTCATGAACAAAAGTCACAGTGGTGACAGGAGGCAACTTACAGCGTATGTTCTACATTAAGTGTGTCCCCCAGTCGGCACCCAGCGGCACTGAAATCCAATTAATTGAATCAAATTCCCCTCCTCCACAATTACCTCATCAATGTTTTATTATCTGACGCACAGGGTCAAAGCCAAAGAGAAAGCATGTGACCACTTCAAAGTGAAAGCTACAAAGAAAGACTGCATTGATGTAAAGACTGCCACTGGTGAACACAAGATAAAGGCGGGTGCCACTTGTCATTTTATAAATCACTTGCAAAATATATGTATTCCAGTCAAAAAATAAGTAAAACCACCACTAAAAATGACTCTTTTATTTTTATCCTTGTGACATGGTATGGATTCAGCAGTCTTTTTGTCTGAAATTACACACAGTCTGAATGGCCTGTGCAGAAACCCCCTCTGAAATGCTTTTTTGTTGCATGCGGATATGCGCAATAAGCTTTGGTTACGGTCGGCAAACTGGTTACTCTTGGCCGGCTGAGGGGGGAACCCAAACAGCCAGAACGGAACAGCGGTGGGCTCTCAATCGTATTCTTTATTATTTCTGAAATGTAATACTTTTTTCTCATAGGGGTTTCATTTCCTCTTTTTCATCTCTGAGATCTGAATGAGTTCGATGACGAGGTTCCAGAGACGGGATTATGAACGCCTGTGAATGGCGCTGGGAATCCGTATTTAGCGCCGATGCAGGGATCGGCTTAAGACGGTCTTAAGATGACGAGGGACGGCTCTCGCAAATCAATACGTCGTGAGCCTCTCAGCAAGGAGAACAGGAGCACCTGGGATAGGAGCACTGTCAAACCCCTGACCTATCAATGCAGTCCCATCAGACACAAATGCCTTTGGCAGTCCAATGATCCATTTCATAATGCATAATGCATTTGTATGGAGAATTCCACACATTCTAAATGACTTTTGGAGATAGAACGTTCAACGCAACCACCAACAATAACACATTGCACCCACATGGATCATGCAGAGAGAATGTAGTTCATTCTTCTGTTAATCTGTTGTGAATTGGTAGTTGCAAACCAAAACATGCGGGTCCGTGTTTTAATATCATTAAATATGTTATGAACGCTCATATATACAATTAAAGCATTTACAATAATTTTGTTTAATTTTTCCCAGTTTTGTTTTTTTATTGAAATGTATTTTGATATTTATTTAATTAGATTTTTCCATTTTATTTTACAGTATGCCGTACGTAGTTCCACATCATACTTCCACATGTATGCTTAAGATGTGACAACAAACCATATGTTTTTCTCTACGTTTCGCATATATGTAAAATTTTATTTGAAACAAGGCTAGTGTAGTCATTTTATACACAAATGTATGATCTGGCCAATATGCTCATGATATCTTGAACAGCTTTTTAAATAATGACCTGTATGATAAAGTAAGTGTTTGATTAAGAAAATTCTGAAAACCTTGTTGGCAGAATGAATCATTCGTTAGCAGGCTTTCTCTCCGATGCCTGAATTCGAGCACAGACTCATTTTATGAGGCCCCCTGCCTCTCCCACACTTTGTCGCTTATGGAGTAGAAGTTGTAAACAAAACCGCATGCTTGGAAATAATGGGGTTTTTGTTCTGCTGTTATATAAGCGGTTTAATCAAGGTCAACACCCCAGCGGGAAGGCCTTGTCTGTCTTTCATTCAGACGGACGCTGAGGGGAAATGGCTCTTCTGAAAAATTCAGGTGAAATCATCCTTTTTCTTGTACTGGTATAGGGTTCAGATTACTGCTCGCATCTACCCACACCACTTGCCTGAGTTTTTTTTTTTTTGCTGATAAAAACATCCTTTTAAGCGCTGAACCTAGCCATATTGGGTCATTGCATTGAACGCTTTACATCAGACTATCGCGACTTTATTAGGACAGAACACATAACATGGACAAATGCTGTGTCTGTCCATTTTCTCATTAATATGGCAATTCAAGGATCTTTGCATCGCACCGAGAAGGATGCGATACAGTTGATTAAATGAGATCTTTGAAGAGACTTTCCTTTTCAATCTCACCAGCTCAGTAAATAGGAGCGCTGCACTATCCGTCTCCCCTAAAGCTACCCAGCTATTCATTGAGTGGAGTGAGGGATACCCCTCTCTGTCTTATTTTTCATTTAGTCTCTTTGCTTTGCACCCTTTTTGCAAACACAGTGCATCAATCTGGCAGATTACCTTTTGGACCAATTCCTTTCTGTTTTCACTTTGTTGCTT
Source organism: Synaphobranchus kaupii (assembly GCA_029718625.1). Taxonomy (NCBI): domain Eukaryota; kingdom Metazoa; phylum Chordata; class Actinopteri; order Anguilliformes; family Synaphobranchidae; genus Synaphobranchus; species Synaphobranchus kaupii. The sequence goes on from CM056394.1 coordinate 24,355,851, forward strand.
CTGGCTTGTTTGTCAAGAGTCTTACTTTGCGCAACCACAACAGCTTTCCATCCCAAAATAGCAAAAAATAAATAAATAAATAAAATAACTGAAATGCAACCTCAGGTATTGTGTTTCCCTTGAGTTCCAGTTATGAAAGTTATGAAGATTTAAGAACATTTCTCCTGTCAAATCCAGTTACAGGCTGTGGCTCACTAAATGTTAATTGTTGATTATAGTATTGCCATGATGAAATCACAGAGGAATAGCAGTTCATGTGTGAATTATGCTGCACATATACCCAAAACGCAGACCCATTTCCGATTTCTGGAATTATCATTACATTAAGTTAATTTACAACCATTATGTTGCTTTTGCGTTTATTTTTAAATTATGAAATAATCAGAGGGAAGAGTGCTCTCTGAATGGGTCATTTTGTTCAGCACAGTAGGACTTATGTTTTGCATCACATCTCATTACTCATTGGTCTCTGAAACTCAAAGATAGAGGGAAAACAATGTGATAATTATCATTTTTGTATATTAATTTTGTTCCTTTTGTCAACACAGATTGCCTTCAGCATCTCAGGGCTTGTCACAAGTTGCTGTTCAAGAAGGAAATAGTTTTTAGGTTTTTCTAAAGGGGGAAAAATTGCTGTCTTTTTAGAATTATTCTAATAGAAAAAGTCTTTTAAAGCTATATATTTAATAGGATATTGTACTTTAAATTAGAATTTCTCAAATTTCACTTTGAATTTAAAATATATATCTGGAATAAAGTCAGTAGGTTTTTGATTTAATTGATTGAATTAATCCTAAATTTGAGTAGTAGCACACAGAATGCCATACAAAGATGGTTTACAAACACCTGGTGAGTCTGACTAAGTCCTACTTCCCTGGGCTTCATTTTCCCTTAGAAAATGAATGTCAGTCACTCTCATTTTATGGGAAAATGAGTCATAAGATGACCCTTAAACAATCACCGCAGCCTCAAGGCTGTGCCTGTGAGCACAAAGCATTGCCTGTGAGCCAACCAGAAAATGTGGAGGATGTTGCGATCGATTCTGTTAACTGTGACTTCATTCTAACCAGCTGTAGTTGAACAAGAACACGGACGAAAGAGGATGAAGGAACTGTCTACAGAACTTGAGTAGGAGGAGCCCTGTCAGTCAAGCAGCTAAATTGGCAGGGGGTGGGAGGGGGCACCTCCCCCATCAGATTCCCGGTTACGGTCATCGTCCAGGCAGACCCCAGGACCTGAAGGCTACGTTCACCAGGAGGTGGCGCTGTGCTTACCCTGCCTGCGCCAAAGAATGCACCACCCCCTTGCTATTTCAGTGAAGTGATGCCAGGGCACTTCTCTTCTCAGTCCTGTAACACTGTCCTCTTCAGTTCTCACGGGAGTAAGTAAGTGTGCAAAATGTACATATTTTAAATTGTACAAGTCTTCTCTTAACACAACTTGAAAGAATCCATTTCATACAGTCTGGGTAATAAAGTATACGATGTGAGCTTCATGATCAGGGGATTATAGATTGGGGGGAAAAAGTGAATGGAGAGTGCGTGACTGCGGCCTCTGAACAGGTCTCTCTTGCAATAGATTTTAATCTCAATGAGACATAAATAAAAAAATCTTTTTTTTTTTTATTATAAAATAAATGGGAATTTACAGTCAGTATTGCTACTGGCCTGCTCAGGATTTGATACTAGACCAGGGGTCTGCATTGCTGCACCAAAGACTAGTACATTAGCGCTGCACCAAAGACTAGTACATTAGCTGGACACCTCACCTGGGAGGAACTTAGTAATATTAATATTATTTATTAATGAATGGGGTTGGAATGTCTAGACAAATGCTCTGTAAAGCACTGCTAGCGTGGCACAACACAACAACAAGGGTTCCTGTACTACACGGTTGTCATGGGAACAGCAAAAGGAGGTTTGTGCTGGAAAGGGTCCCGTGCCCCCGGATCCTCATCTCTGGGCTCGTGACGGCTCATGCCGCGCGCAAGCTCCCCCGAGGGATCAGCCGAACATAGCGACGGCGCGGCCAACGGGAAATGGACTGAGCCGCGTCGGCCCGTTACTCCAAGTGCATGACGCTGGCTCGCTGTCATATAGACGTGTGCGTGTGCCAATATGAGGGAGGTGACCCAACGGCCCAATGCTACTTAGCGTCGCTAATATTCTCAAAAGAGGGACCACTTTTCAGCTCTATTCTGTCTTCACATCAATACGTAATGTCCTCAAGCGACACGTAATAATAATAATCATCTACGGACTTCTGCTGCAATGTAATGGTGACAACTGGTGCATCTTTTTTGGGTAATAAACTTGTGTTCTTTTTGTTATTCTCTGACCATTCATCAATGCAATCATGGTTACAGTAAACCATGCTGTTTGCAATTAATGAATGTCCCTGTTATACGATTATGTTCAAAAGGCAATATTTGTTTTTTTAATTAGCTACAACTTAAGTGTGTACCGTTGCATACAGGAAATTAAACTGTGACAAGGTTTATATAGCATACTTATCTTTCTCATTCTCTCTTTGGTGCGTCCCCAATCTGCTGAACACACTTTGAGATTCAAATTTTTTATTATTTTTTTAAATACACAATGCTCACATCTCTTTATTTTCTTTCCTTTGCTGTAACAATAACCGACAACACTTAACCACAATATGATTGACTGTGCAGGTCAGTTTATAACCCTGTTATGTGGAACTTTTGGAAGTGGGCATCTAAGATTGTGGGCCTATAGCATACTGCTGTAATGATCAGTTGCAATTAATTAGCTTCATACCACATGCTTAATTTAATAATCATTTTTTAACTTGCAAGCACATTTTTATTAACTTGGGTAATCTTGAAATGGTGCAGTGACAGCTAAATATGCTAAGTGATTAGCTACTGTTAATGTGCCCTCACAATGTGCTCTCACAAGCTTATCTCAGAGAAGGACTGGGAAGGAATGAGTGCTTTGTATACATTTATATATATATATATATATATATAAAAGTATAATGCAAAAGTATTGGGACAGCAACTTGCTTGTTTTTGTGCTAATGAAATTTGTATTTACAAATGAAACAATGAGGCAAAATGCATGTCTCTATTTGTCATTGTAATTGAACTACAGTGTAGTACAACAATAGCATTCAAAGAGTAAAGTCCCCCTATTTCAAGTCAGCATAAGTATTGGGACAAAGTAAGTTTTGACAAATGTAGCGGCTTGCAAGGACAATATTTTGTTGCATACCCCTTACAATTGATGACTCCATCGTGTCTGCAACTCACTGACATCTCTGGGTTCATGATCCTTTGAGATGCTCTGCAAAGCTCTTACCGCCGCCTCTTTCAGTTGCTGTGTGTTTACTGGGGTTTCAGGCTTCACTTTCCTTTTAAGCAAGTGAAAAGCCTGTTCAACAGGGTTTAAATCTGGAAGTGACTGGGCCATATAAAACACTTCCACGTTTTCTTCCTGGTAAGCTCCTTGGTTAAGTTGGCTGTGTTTTGAGTTGTTGTCTTGCAGCATAAAAAACTTCTGTCCAATGAGTTTGGTGGCATTTCTCTGAATATTGGTGGACAATATGTTTCTGTACACTTCTGTCATTCTGTTGCTGCCATCGCTGGTTACAATAAAGACCATTGGACCGGTTTGCAGCCATAAAGACCCAAGCCATCACACTGCCTTCAAGATTAAGTAGTATGCCGAGGGTCAAAGTAGTCCCTCTCTTTCTCCACACATTCACCTTTCCATGATCCTGGTAAAGGTTTATCTTTTTTTTACACTGCATTATCAGCAGGTTTATTTGCAAACCCAAAATCTGACCATAAGACTTGTTTTCAAAACTTAGGTTAATCTTTTGTATTTTTTTTTGCAAATTCCAATCTTGCCTTTTTGTTCTTATAGTGCTGATGAGACGTTTACATCTGGACGTGTAGCATCTGTAATTTGCGTCTCTCAGTCTTCTGTGCACAGTGTCCTGCAATACTTTCACCCCAATGTATGGAGATCATTAGCAATTCCTCGAGCTGTAAATTTAGGATTTTTTTTTTAAATGTGTAAAAGACCATTAAATAGCCTACATTTATTACATGATCCTTCTATATTAAAGGCACAATAAATGAGTGTAGGCCTATGTGTTAGCAATAGTCAGGAGGTTAATGACGGGTAAATAGGATGCTTGTGACGTAGGCTATATATTGCTCTAATAATGGCAGGTTACAGTGGCGTAACTATACTGTACCGCGAAAAAAAAATGGGAACCCGTATTTGACATTTGTAAACATTGTTAAACGATGTCAATGGGCAATCTTGTTACATTCTTATTGCTTCTGAGCTATATTCACATTCGCAAAATGTGTTTTTCCATTCTTTCGTGTAGAGGAACTCCCACATTAACCCGAAGGTGGCTACAGAAAGCAAATATGTAGATCCTCTGCTGTAGCGCGCGCGCATACCAAGCTTTTATTTTTAATATAAGGGGAGGGGGGTTCCTAGAAACCGCCTCCTTCAGCTCTACCGCTGCTGAAAGCAGGCAGAGTCAGAGCCAGAGCCGTGGGTAAGCACGATTCCCTCGAACTGGCGAGTCGAGTCAGACGACTCAGCATAAAGAGTCGTTCAAAAATACCGATTCGTTCGCGAACTGCACATCACTATGTAGTAGAAAGCAGGCAGAGTCGGAGCCAGAGCTAAGAGCCAGAGCCGTGGGTAAGCACGATTCCCTCGAAATGGCGAGTCGACTCACACGACTCAGCATAAAGAGTCGTTCAAAAATACCGATTCGTTCGCGAACTGCACATCACTGGCTGGATCTGTTTGTGAATTTCAAACACTCACCGCCTCCATGTTGGAAAGAGCACATAGAAACAATTATTATTTTTTCATATTAGATACATTGAAAAAGCAGGATTAAACTGTCCTACACCATTAGCGAAATATTAATAGAGAGTCTGAGGATAACAGCGGCGCCGAGGACTGTTTTTTTTTTTTTTTTTTTTTTACCTTGGTCAAAACCTCCGTGTGCCGATGCAGCAGCGTGTCTTTGGCTCTCCGTAGGCAAACGGGTTTATTTTATTTTTCATTTATTTTATTTTTGTGTCGTTTGTGTGCGTTTATGCATTCTTCATGCTGAACAAAAGGGGGTGCTTGCGCTGAGGTGGTGCTTGGTTTTCGACCACTACTAGCAAGCTAGCTGGACTTGTAGAAATAGCTAGCTAGCTAGTTAGCTAGCTATTGATAATAATAAATAAAAAAATTGAATTAAAAAGGAATAACATCCGTTTCCATGGACCACACGTCCATTATTACCCAGGTTTCTAACCCAAAGGAGGAGGAGATCATTTCTTCGAATCAAGAAAAAGGTAAGAACGTTTAACTGTGTTTTCATGTTCGCTAGTACTGGCTAAAACAGTAAATTGCTTGCTAGGGACCCAGTCACTTCTTGCACTCAGCTAACGTTAGTTTGTACCTGGCTAACTAACGATGGTCCCTGCGAATATGCACAATTTTTCCGTGCAGTTTAGCTACCTGTTTGCATACAGTAGGCTAGATACCTAACTAGCAGCTGTTTCTTGTATATGTTTTTATTGTCATGTCATTGGAGAACTTCAAAAAGTCCGGACGCTGGTACGTTATCTTGCTAAACTCTTTTTAACTTCAACTCGCTAGTAATATGTCGTTGTAGCTAAGGTTGCAAAATATGAATTTATGGTTTAGCTATGGTGGTTTAAAGTTATCTAACGTTCGGTAGCCAGTTGGTGAGTAGGGAGAAAGCCAAGTTATCTATCATTCCAAGCTAGCACATTCTATTTTTTTTCAGAGGTGGAAATCCAAGGTACAGAAAGTAAAAGTCCTCCCCAGTATTTTGCTGCAACAACCTGGATTTGCTCATTAACATAATTCTTGAGCGAGGAGGTAGAACTAATTAGTGAAATCAGCTGGCTGAGTCTATGGGTGGCAGAGCAAAAATGGCCGGACTTTTACTTTATGTCCCCTGGATTTCCACCTCTGATTTTTTTAGATAACACTAAGCTTAGCCGCTAGTCAACTTGTGTGACGGTTGTAAATGTGAGTCAGACGTGCATTTTGAGTTTGTAAATAAACCTGCTGATAATGCAGTGTAAAAATTAGCACTAGCCTCCACGGTTGAGGATTATACCGTAGTTAAGTTGGTCCGTTTGTTATTTTTTGCTAACTTATCTCTGGAATTCATTTTATAGGTGGTGGTGTTACCTGTTTGTTAAAATTAAGTTATCCGGGTTGTGCGGCTGTTGTACGACGCTAGTAGCAGTTAGCCGGTCGGCTAGCTGTTTGGAGAGTTATTTTGACTGTATGCAAATTAAATTGATGTAACATTACACGCAGGTTTATAAATATTGAGCCACATGTTTTTGCATCACATGTTGCTAGCTAACTAGCTGGCTGGACGTCTTCCTAATTTGGCTAACGTTTTTTAACGTTTTTATTTTTTATTGAAAACAAATCTTCTTTTACAATCATTTTTTCCCTTTACATTGTTCAGAGTATGTAAATATAGTAGAGAAGAAGAGAGAAATCAAACAAAAACAAAGAAATACAATCAAAATAGTCAAGAAAGGAACTATGTACATGGGGTGTATTCAAAACGCCATTTAAAATTATCACCTTACATAGTAATCAAATTAGATTTACATTCAAGGCTTCACAATAATCCAGTCTTTTTTGCTTTAGAGTTCCTTAGTCCTTAGTCTTAATATAGTATCCGATTTCTATTGGCTAACGTTTGCATGGCTAGAGTTTGAGGTTCAAGCAGCAGTGGCTATTTATCCATCTAACCAGGCAGTGCTACCTACTTCAACCTGGCTAATTTAGCAGCCAAGGACTGACAAAAACATGGCATCTTCATGTTGTCTCTTAGTTTTTTGCATAGCCGTTCACTAACTAGCAACAAACTTAACGATGGATTGGGGGTTAAGCTATAATGTTATATAATGTTCGCTATGTTTGGTTGCTAGCTGACGATTATATTCGAAACTACCTGGCTGGGGAATATATTGTCAGTTTTTTTTTTTTTTAAATGCCTGGTTTTCAAAGAGAAGACAACCAGAGAACTAGAGAAAAATCACGTCTGGATGATTGACGGGGTTATTGGCCTTCATTCTTCGGCCTTTAATTCTTCGATTAAAGAAAGTGAGCTCTGATATTGGATCTGTCCAAGCTTGATACAGTTTCCAAATATTGAGTGGCTATTTGTGCCTTGTCTTCTATACTGCTAAACGCAAATCGGTCTTATCTGACACAAAAGAAAGAAATCTATCTGGTGCCTTTGTCATTTGTAACAGGTATTTTGTGCCTGGGTTAGCGGGTACCCAAGTGCATCTCAAACTGAGTTTGCAGAGCTATGTCTGCATTCCTGCAGAGAGACATTCAAATACCTAAATATAACTTCTTAACCCTGACTATGCTTTATGCACAGCTTGGCTGTGCAAAGGGAGCCTATACTTGCTTTCTGTCACTCCGTCCCCAAGTGTGGCTCACATTTGCTTGTTCTCATCCCGTGGTTTGAAAGTAAAAATAAATAAATAATGAGATTCCCCTATTGTAGGAAAAACACAGCGATTGTTACCATAAACAAATTACATTTTCAAGTTGTTGACATCCATTAATTTCTGGTCAAATATGTAAGTGATTAATGAATCAGATTAGTCTCTCGATAGCACCGAATTCCTTTCACTCCAGACTGACTGTACTGACTCTCACACTCCTGCTTTAGACCATTGCTTTAAAATCATTCTAACACCAGGCATTTTGAAGACTTGCAAGGATTCTGTTTTTTATTTTTTTTATTCAAACCATTATGGAATCCCCCATAATTTTATACATTTAGAAATATTGTATCCCTTATTTGTTATTGAGTGGGTATTTAATAAAAAAATACTTTGCTATAACCTGCTTGCTCATGTTATTTCTGTGCATTTCACTGCCCAGGTGCTTGTTGTTATTAGTTGGAAGCTGTGGCCTGGGACTCATTATAATGACCCGTATGAGAAAATGTGGCAAAATATTTCACTTGACATTTGAGATGTTTTTGATTGAAACATTATGCAGGATGCAGGCTACAGGCTACAAATCTCTTCATGCATGTCTGCATGTACAAGGGTCTGTTTAGCCTAATCACATACACTGCTCCAAACTGTGCCAATATGAATATGGATTAGGCAGTAGCCCATGAAGTAGCATTGGATTGTTTTTCTGTTCGTTTGCATGTACATTTTAGGGTACTGGGCCATTACTAACTTGTTTGCTTTGAGTAAATAATTGGTCGTTAATATTGCCTACTTGGCAACATTTCCTTTACAGTAGTGCAGAACTACAGACTGCTGCGAAATGTGCTCGGGATTGCATTAATCTGTGTTGTCATGTGCGGGGCTGCAAGCCATACACATTGGGTGAGTTATAAACCTGAGAACCTGTAGCACATATTTGTGCCTCCAAATCACTGCAGGCTGATCAGTCATCCCCACTTTTGCTGAGCAACTTGCTCATGAAGCTTTGTGACTCATTCGGAGGATCGCACTGGATTGCCTATGTTGGCGTTTTGCACTTCCCACAGGATTCAGGATATATAATCAGGGTGTGAAATTAACACCAGCCACCAGCCAAATGCTGGTAAAATTTTGATTGTGGCTGGTAAGATTTATACTCTAGCAGCAACTTTGGCTGGTAACCAACCGGGTTGTGTTATATTATAAAAGGTAATGTGGCTGGTAAAATTTAGAAAATGACTGGTGATTTTTAGAATCCCCAAGCCACTCTGGCCAGTGGGTGAAAGAGTTAATTTCATACCCTGTATATAATGTGCATGTCCCCTGTGTGGATAGACTCGGGTGCAGGTTTGCTCTTGGGTTGGGGATACCATGTGAGTGGTGGGTCTTGTTAGAGTTGAATTATGTGATGCTGCATGTCAGTTTGAGGCAAAAGGACTTCTCTCACTCTATAGCTGTGTGACATTCATAGTACAACATAAGTACAACATTTTAAGTTATTGTGCCTTTGTGGTAAAGAAAAAGAAATATGGCTGAAAAGACGTATGATCTACAAGTAGGAATACTGTTTTCACAGTTTCTCAGGCTTTAATTTAGATAATGTGTTGGGCTTATCAACGAGTGCCAAACCTTTAGTTCATTTTTAGTGTTTCAGTTCAAATTTACTTACAGGTCTATGCAGTATTTCCTGATGAAATGGTGGTTTCTTGGCTAAACAAAGTCTTTTGGCACGCTTACTTGTTGCACAAAACGTGACCAATGTGGCCAGGGTCCCAATGTGTAAATCGATGTACTTTGGGAAACTTTGATTAAGAACAATACCGAGCAGTGTCTGTTGACTCTCAAAAGGCTATTGGAAGGGTACAGAAGAAAACGAGAGGTCCTGTTAGGTTATCTTGCTTTTTTCCTCGGGTCATGCAGCTGAAAAGCAGAAGTGGCAATAGCTTTCTCTCATAACGGCGCTCTCTGCCTGCTTTCAGTCTGACTGTCTCTCGTTTTCTCGCTCTCTCGCTCACTCCCCATTCAGCTGTAGCGGCTTGCTACTACGTGGCTATACGTGGGCAACTTTCTGCGGCGTGACATTTCAGACCTTGCCAAACGTGTCCCGTTTCCATTACAGAAAAAGGATGGATGTAGGCCGAAATGCCTGTTCCACAGCTGCCCTGTCACTCCGGGGCCTCTGAAAAAGCTGCCCATTGTTTGCCTGAGTCGTAGATAAACTTAATGACGCCAGCAGTTTGTTTTCCTTATGATAGGGTAGCCCCCAATGTCACAGTCTGCTTTCTGGCCGGCCCACTCTGTTCACACTGCCCCAAAACTTTCTCATTATCTCAAGTGCAGTAATGTGAGCCTGTGATGTCTGGTGGATACGTTACTTAGTGGATGCTATCTTATCTCCGCGGTGTTTAATTTGGTGTAACGCTGTGGGATTTGGTGTTTCTGCAGGGTGCACTGCAAAGTGTTCTTTGCTTTATTGTTGGTCTAATTCACTTCAACACCTTGGAGGCGTAGACACACACATTAGCATCGGAGATAACGCTCCATTGAATTCACTGTGTTGCCTGATTGTAGTCTTAAATGAGAAACTAAGGTGTTGGCTAATGTGGGAAAGGTGTGATAGCCTGTTGCTTGCAGCCGCTTTTCCTGGTTTTAATGGTAAGTGTTCCCACTGCCGTGATTCTGTCCTGGCTTTCCTACTGGGGAAAACCGTTTTTTTTAAACCAGTGTTCAAGAATTAGAGACTATGAAATTGTTCTGTGAAAGCGGTACTGTTGGTGTTCATTGCCAATCTAACTGCTAGGGATATTGTATGACATATTCAGTGACATGTTGTCTCAGCATGACAGTGATTTCTAATCCTGCAGAGGAAATGGAGCCCACTTAACAACAGGACAGAACGAGAACCAATTTTTAAGCTTATTTGGGCTACTTTTCTACCTTTTACTGGCATTACAATGTACTGGGAAATGACCTCAGTACTGATGTCATTGTTTTTTTGCCATTTGCACAGTCTTGCCAATGCATTGCAGTTTCCTGTTATGTCTATTTTTGGTCTTGGCTCGCATTAGCTTTGTAGAACCTTGTTGATAGAGGAGAAAACAAAGCCCACGTTTGTGCGAATCAAAGACAGGAAAGTGCAAATGCTTGTCTTCAACGCAGGATGTTTTGACAGGCGGACCAGCGGTGATGGGCTGGACCTGGAGCACCTGGTAAAAGCAGAAATCGGGTCTTTGAGAAAAGGCCGCTCCATCATCACCGGGCATCGCCCTGTAGCGTAGACATTGTCATGTGGAAGACTCAACTTGCAACGTTCTAAATTGGGAGTGGTTATCGAATGCTTGTTTTCTTTAGTGGTTACACCGAGGATGAGAACTGTGAACTATAGCGGCAACACTAATCTTAGTGACCTACCAGTTCCTGTCATGACCTCCACGGCTGTAACAAATAAACAAATAAATAATAATAAAAAAGACACTTGGTTTTTTCTTAACAACATTAAAAATCATGTTAATGTTCGCAGGATCGTTGCTGATTTTTTTTAAAAACTTAATCATTGTTGTAATTTTTTTATTATATTTTTGTGATGTGACTGGCTCTCTTAAACAGCCATCTTATTTAACCTAAGCGATTTCAGTACTTTTGGCTATTGCATGTCTCTAGAAGTATAGCGCTACGCTCATTTCTCTGGCTCACAGGTGATCTCATAGCTGTGGAATGAGGGAGGTGTAGTAGGGCTGTGTTTGGGCCTTTGACTTAAAGAACGTCCTTAAAACGGAGTAAATGGCAGGTATACCAAGCTGAATTAATCCAGCCAGGGAACCGCCAACAAAGAGGGCTCTATTTTCTGGGCAGGGGAACACATCAAGGTTGTCACGCCCCAGTATGTCTATGCTGAAGACTGAGCTCCATTTTTAAAACCTGTCTCTGAGCATTTATTTCACCACGGTAGTTCCTTAAATTTGGCGTGAGCCATTTGCTCGTTTTTACCAGTTCGACAGAAGCTTGTCAGGAGTGGATCAGCAGCACGTGTACATTTTCAGCGAGCTGTAGCGGTAAAAATCGCCGGCTGTTTTTGTCTCTGTGTGGGGCACTGGTCCCTGTTGGGGGTCAGCTTCTCCACAAGACCTGACCTTTGACTCCGAATGCAGTAGCATAATTAGATTTATGATTATGGATTACGTACAGGTGTGTAGGATTCTAATATTTGCACTACTTTGCATTACATAGGCCTCAGTATTTGTCGGTTGCATAAGTGCTCTTCCAGATTATTATTCTTCTGGTGGAGAAGGAGGGTGTCAGTTTCTCATGTCCCCCAAACTGGTATTATTTACTGTCACTGCTACAAATGTGGGTGTATATTGTGCACAGTGAAAGTTACCCGACACAGACGCTTCAAACGCACGGTTCGAACAGCGCAGATTCTGTTCAGTTAAACCCCTTGTCATGTAAGCCTGGTTTACACTGACGTATGCGCCATTCTACCATTCTTAGGCAACCAAATGTGACGATTTTACATTTCAACTGATCAGGCATCCGTCCCATTGTGCTCAAGTGCTGCTCACTCCATGTGCTGCCCACCTCTTTGATAACAAATGAGTAAGATCACTGTTTTTCTGTTGTTGCTGGTTTGCTGTAGAAAATGTTTTTCCAATTAGATGACATATTAGCTTTTTTATATTATGGTGAGAAATTTTTATGTGTTATGATGCTAAGACCCAAATTACAGAGTGCGGCCGCAGCATTGAGACGGACGTTTTCAGGGCAGGGTATTTTACCCAAGACAAACACACCTGTTTCTTTGACTTACCTTGGTTCAAGGTGAACCTACCCTGATATCTGGGGTTGATCAAGATACTGTTGGCTTGGGCCAATTTGCTTTGAACTCACCTCTAGTCCACCTCACGTATAGCTAACCTACACTGAAGGTCGGCTGGAAGAAACACAGTTTACCTCACGTATCGCTGACATCCTCATGTACGACTCAGGTGGATCGGTGGAAACCTGGCTTGTGGGAGGTGTGTGGGGGGACTGTGTTACTGTCCTGGGGGCCACAACCCCAGGCCTGAATAAAGAGACTTCTGAAGAGGAAGAAGCTGTGATCCCTGCAGTGCTCCACTGGAGCTCCAAGCCTGAGCCAGCCCCAGATCAAGGCCCTCAGCATGAGGGACATCGAGAGGAACCGGCCACTGTTAGCTTCCTTTCTTTTGTGTGTGTGTGTGTGTGTGTGTGTGTGTGGTGGCCCGAGTGATGTATGAAAAGATCTCCACACCCACCCGTCTCTTCCCTCTCTGTCCTTGTGTTTTGCTGGTGCCGATGGCCCTTGGCAGTCGTTGACAGCATTATCTCTCGGTAACCGGATGCCCATACAAAGATAGATGCACAAATTCCATAGTGATCCCATAGCCATCTTATAACAAAGAAACATGATGCCCTACCGCGACTCTTCCTCAGGACTAATATTACACCGCAGCACCCTAGGCAAATTTCCCTCGCAGATGTCTTAACGCAGGGCCTATTTCCACGAGCCTAATTATAACTTTTTACCAAAAAGCCGTTGGAAGCGTCGGCGTTTTTATCCCTGGGCCGGGAGAAACGTCGGCCGCGATAGTCTTTGTGACGCAGCAGAACCGATGTGTGGGAGTGCCTCTTCACTGTGTCACAATGGGAATTGATTGATGAGCTTTTAAAGCACAGCCCAGTCCAGAACTATAATTTGAGTTCTTACATAATGGGAAGCGCTTCCATCCATTGAGGGACGGTTTTCCTAAGTGCTGATGTTAGCTCCATTCCATTGATACAAATAGTGCACAATAACCCCCCTCCAATAATAGATTTTGAGGGGATGTCTCCTAACTCAGAAAGTGGCTGACATGAGCCTTATGTGCAGAGCGAAAGAGAGCCGGGGTACAATGCATTGGGGGGTACGGCAGAAGAGAGCGGCCTTGGGCCTGACAGGACAGATTAGGCGAGAGGAGGGGAAAGGGCAAGCGAATCTCAGGCGTGCCTCTGGGTGTCTGACCAGAGGATGTCCCAGTCACTGACAAGGCCATTAGGACAAGAGCCTTCCAGCCTGGCCTTTAACAGAGCGCTGAAATGCCCTGACAGCTGCTATTTGGAGGAGAGAAGTCCTTGCCTGAAAGCAAGCTCTGTGGTGTGCTGTTGCTTTCTTTAGCTCGGGAGAGACGACCTCCCCACCACACACACACAGACACACACACACACACACACGCATACACTCACACACACACACCCACCCCTCAATGTTGTTTTCCTGTGGAGGGGGTGCGGTAGGCAGCAGGGAGAGTTCCGGAAAGGAGGGGGCCAGATTTGCCACATGCTTAATTAAACCCTGCTCACGCAGTGCTCCTTTAAGCTATTACAAGGAATAAATATTTGCTCCTTTCAAAATGAGCGGTGATGTTGCAGCATGTTGACACTAATCTCGATCGATGGATGGGAGGCGGCCTGTGGGGGGGCTCAAAGTGACTCTGTTCTCAACCTCTTCACTCAAGCGGATTTCCTGTGTGATTCTGCCAACACGCAAAATCGAGGAATCCAAACCACCCCCCAGTGACCCCAACAAAAGGGGTCCCCAAGAATATTTGAGTGACAGCCGAGCAGCTGAAGGACGTCGAATCCCTTGACGCAGCAGAATAGAAGCTGGAAACATGCGGGCGCCTTGAAACGAAAGTCAGTAATGCGGTAATGCAGTTACTGCCCCTGATCCCGGCCGTAAAGTTTCCAAATGGGTCTCGACCCGGGAGAAAGGTCGACGGAGGAATGCGGCCGTCATTCCCGCAGCTCAGGTGCTGACCTTTCTCTCGGACACCAGCAGGAACCGGGCGGGAGCCAGCTGAGGTCGCGACCCCGGGGCATGCTGGGAAAGGTCACCCGCGTCCCTGGGTGAAGCCACATGGCAGGTGGGCGCCCCCCCCCCCCCCCCCATGCCGCCGGGTCCAGTAGGTAACATTAGAGAGCTTCCGTGACAGCGGCCGGTGGTACGGCCGTCTCCATGGCAGCCATGCCTGGGCTTTAAATCACAGCACTTAACATGGCCGCCCATTCTTCCTCCTCTCCCGCTACTTCCACTGGCTCGTGTAACTGACAATTTCAAGTGAATAAAAGGCACTAGGACGCAAATAAAAAAATATACAGTACCAGTCAAAAGTTTGGACACACCTACTCATAGAAGGTTTTTTTCCGTTATTTTTACTGTTTTCCACATTTTGGAATAGTAGACATCAAAACTATGAGATAACACAAATTAAATTATGCAAAAACCAAAAAAGTGTTAAACAAATAAAAAAGTATTATATTTTAGATTCTTCAATGTAGCCACCCTTTGCCTTGATAACGGCTTTGCACATTCTTGCCATTCTCTCAAACAATTTCTGTGGTAAACAGGTATTCCACAGGTAAACAGGTGATGCCATCATGATTCTGTATAAAAGGATATCAAAAGACTCCTGGTATCTTATTTCCAGGTACTCTTAGAAGCAATACTATAACCTCTCTGCATTTGAATGGATCTCTATGGGAATTGGGGGGTGGGACTAGATTAAGCTGTAAATTACACGGGAATAGTATGGAACACATGGTTGGCTAAATGGCTGTAAGTCAACAAGGGTCTGATGTATCAAACAAGCCTTAAACCATCACTCTGCTGCCAGAAATACAGTAGATATGGATGGATAACTTGAAGGGTTTCTTCTCCTGATTTATTTTTCCATAGAGTTCAATAGGAAAATTTGTCAGGAGAAACAACCCTTAAAGTGATCCATCCATATCTACTGCATATCTGGCAGCAGAGTGCTGGTTTGAGGCTCGTTTGATACCTCAGACCCTTGTTGACTTACAGCCATTTAGCCAACCATGGGTTCCATACTATTCCCGTGTAATTTACAGCTTAATCTAGTCCCACCCCCCAATTCCCATAGAGATCCATTCAAATGCAGAGAGGTTATAGTATTGCTTCTAAGAGTACCTGGAAATAAGATATCAGGAGTCTTTTGATATCCTTTTATACAGAATCATGATGGCATCACCTGTTTACCTGTGGAATACCTGTTTACCACAGAAGTTGTTTGAGAGAATGGCAAGAATGTGCAAAGCCGTTATCAAGGCAAAGGGTGGCTACTTTGAAGAATCTAAAATATAATACTTTTTTTATTTAACACTTTTTGGGTTTTTGCATAATTTAATTTGTGTTATCTCATAGTTTTGATGTCTTTACTATTCCAAAATGTGGAAAACAGTAAAAATCACGGAAAAAAACCTTATATGAGTAGGTGTGTCCAAACTTTTGACTGGTACTGTATATCAGTATTTGATTTAGAATTAGCATGCAATGCATAAATGTACATAAAACCTACACACACACACACACACACACACAAACCTTGTATCTCCAAAAAGTGAAACGTAATTCTCAGGAACTGCAAAAAAAGGGTGCAGGATGACAACAAGGATAAAGATGGGGCCTTGCCAACCAGACACACTCCTCTGGTTTTATGTGCCTCTAAAACAAAATTAGGGGTCTTGTACGCCTTAATTTTGCTTTGTGTCAGTTTGTGTGTTAGAGGGGGTCGGTAGGCTACAGAAAAGCGAGGCCCACCAATAGGGGGCTGAATGAGCTTGCTTTAAACAGCAATGATTCAAGTTTAGTCCAGGGCCCAGTCTACCGTCAGGTCTGAGTAAGTCCGTGTCACTGGCATAATGACATTGGCATGGACTACCGTTCCCATGCTGGAGTCCAGGACTCTCAGTGCTGCAAGCCTGACCATCTGCACATGCAATATGACCACAGTCTGCACACGCTGACTGACATTTTATGCACCAAATATGGAGACTAATCACAAAAAACAGAAAGAATCGAGGAAAGGAAATGGTGCAGAATATGTGATTTCAGTTTGAGGGGTGTTTTGTGACAGTGAGAAGGAGATGGTGGTCGGTTGCTCCATACATGTAAATCAATCTTACAGGGTTTGTTGAACTGGCGTGTGCTTGGCATGTCTGACTAAACCAGGGACCATCACACATCCAAAGGCTTAGTCTACCATCTTTTCCAGAACGACTAAAATTTTATTTCAAATTTTCATTAGGTAGACAACGTTAAATTATAACGTTAGGTTTAATGTATTTGCATAGAACAGCCCTATACGCCTATTTTTGGGTCATAAATGTAAGGTTTTAATTTGTGTTGTCTCATAGTTTTGATGTCTTTACTATTCATTACATTACAGGCATTTAGCAGACGCTCTTATCCAGAGTGACTTACACAACTTTTGTTAGAATCTTTTACATATTATCCATTTATACAGCTGGATATATATACTGAAGCAATTCAGGTTAAGTACCTTGCTCAAGGGCACAACAGCTGTGTCCTACCTGGGAATTGAACCTGCAACCTTTCGGTTACAAGGCCAGTTCCTTAACCATTATACCACACTGCCGCCTGTGTGCACTGTTGTTTTTGAGTTTGTGGTTGCATTACATAAGTTAGGTTTCCCACACTCCTGCGAGCATCTCGCTAGGGTTTGTCCCAAGATCCTGCTCACGGTCACACAGGTGAGTTTAATGAGCTGTTGCCCTCCATCAGCGCTATAACGACTGTGACGGCTGGAGCCAGACAAGGCCGGCAATCTGCACAGCAAACGAACACATGGAGACTCATGACATCTGCTCTGGAGATGATTACACAGCTGACCTGCATGCAAAGGGTCTAATCTACTGCTAAGAACATAAATAGTGGAAATGGGGAGGCCTTGGATCAGCTGCTTGTGACGCAGGTCTAGCTTGTTGAATAAAGCGAGTCGGCGCATATTGTCGGTTGGCATTACAGTGAGTCTCAGTAACCCACACAGTTCCCTTTTAAAAAGAGTCCTTCGTCTTGTTATGGACGTGGGTCCACCTCCGATTGCATCATTTGCCACTATCTTCCGGGCCGGGTTGGCACAGATTTGAGGCTCCGCCCCCACACCTGCGGTCGACTTCTGCTGCCTCCTCGACGCGCTCAGGTTTACCAAAAGCGCTGAGATTTATGTGCCTTTGGCAGTCGGGACGAATTTGCGCCGGGGAGGGTGGCGGCCGTAATCGTGGGCCCTACCTAAGTCGGTCTGATTATGCAGCTTCACGTCTGCCCCCCTCGCGCTCCACGCCTGCAACCCACACCCGCCCCCGGCGACCGCCGCGGAATCGCTGATTAGGAGCCAGGGCACTTGGGTCCCAGAGAACTTGGCTCCCTGACCTTGTGCGTACAGAAAGACCGCAATTATTAAAAGGTCTCTGTGAGGAGAAGCCCTCTGCTTGGCCATCAGGATGAGGGAGCGGGGAAGACAAAAATGAACACCACAAAATTTAACCGTAATTTAACACAAAAAATAACCACTTCACAGACCCCATTTCCCCCTCACTAACTTTCCATTATGACTTCCACTTGGTGACAGTGTAGCTTTAGGTCTTAGCCAATTCAAACTTAAATGTGCCTTATTCTCAACTGTACGCAAGCGTTTGGCTTTCATAGCCAACGGATTTATCAGTTTGGTAAAATGAAGGGTATCGTGTTAGAAAGGAAAACAAAATTGCTTAGATCTATTATTATTAAAGTTAAGGAAAAAGCAAGGGGTGGATTCTTTGAATAGAAGCTTAAATACGTGGCATGATATTCATATCTGGAGCTGAAACTGAAACGGTTTCGGAATGGGGAATTCCTTGTGGCATAACCCCCCAGAAAAAGCATCTATCAGAGATGGACAATATGTCACCCCAGTGGCTTTTGGATTCAGGCTCGAATATTTTAAAGTGCGGCTATTTTCAGAAGCATATCGAGTTCAGTTGTGAGCGTGGGCAAGGCTGGCTGAGGCGGGGAAATCCAATAACCTTACAAAGCACTTGCCCGTTTAAGCCAGCGCTTTCTTATTAACGTCGAGAGGCCTACTGGACTGGGAAGCTGCTTTATAAGTGAGGTTTCTTTTTAGTGTCTACTGTTATTGTAAGACCCTTGCGTTTTTGCTGGTGCTTCACAGCGAATCCGTTTTATGGGGAATTTAATGTTTCCTGTCTGCAGATAAGACTACAATGCACCTAGGCTGCACAATTTCACCTGTTGTTTTTTTGTTTTTCGATATCAGTATGAGCTTGATAGGAATGTGTACACCGAATCCAAACAAACGCCTTCTCTGGGTTTGGTCATTTCAGGAGAGGAGGAGAATCCTGGGTTGCCCTTGAGTGAAGGTTTGTAAGATGAATGCAGTCTAAGATGTAATTGGCAGTGGGGGTAACATTGGAGATGGTGGTATGGTATAGTCATTTAGGCTTTGCTTAAAGTCATCCAGGCTTCATTGGATGAGCTTAGGTTTACCTTAATCAGATTAGCACAGGTCTTAGCATACCTACCCCTTCATGTTAGCAGCTTCATCTAAATCAGTTCATATAGAGCACTTAGCAAGGCTGAATAAAACCGAATGTTGAAGTAGGGCTGGGATTTTTAACATTTTCTCCGCTATTAAGGTATATTACTTTTTGAAAGTGATGTATCAATGATATTATTAATTGTCAAGCAGCTAGTCATCAATTAAATGTATTTTAAGGCGTATTTTTGGCACTTCCTTTTTAAAATATGAATTATGTCTTTCCATCTTGTTAATTTTAGTTATTAGAAAAGGCACCCCAGTATTGTGTGGAAGTGCAAATACTTTTTTGCAGAGTATTTTTTTATCCCTATGATCGAATTTCAGCTTTTATGTGGAAGTTTATCCAGCTATAAAGAACTGAAGATGTGGCCTCTATGTAATGCATCCTTTGTTGCACGTCCAAGATTTCTGCCCTAATAAAGTGCAGTACTCATTCACAGCAACCGAATGATACATATTAACAACTGGCCTTGACTTTTAAAGGAAAACTCCAGCTAAAACACTTTGGCTATAATTTTCATATTGGTGATGCAAAACACAACCTAGGTTACATTTTCCAGTTTTTTTTGTAGTATATCTGTGTTCCGCAGCTAAACTCAGGTTCTGTACACGACGCAATGTCACAGGGATATTGCCACAGCAGGGTGCAGTTCAATTTAATACGAGAGTGTCTTGAACTTGGTAACACACTGGAGCAGATCCAGAATGAGCCTGACGAGGATAGCAAGTGAAAGATTGTGACTAGCGATAAAGTAAAATGGATTACAAATTATACGATAATAAACCCCAGAATTAATTGTACGCCACTGCAACACGTTTGCTAACTATGTACGTGTTTTAGCCTGGAAGTTTCCTTGGATGCTATTGATAATCTGAAGGGCAGCATGAAGTGAATCACTTGAACAATAAAATATTTGTTTCCCCTCTCTCTTCAAACACCTTGAGAAATAAACGGTTATATGATTCACCCGGCATGGCGCTGTGAGTCAGCCTGGCCCCTCTCCCGTTTCCGACTGCAGCCGCCGTGGAGCGGGTAATCGGAGCGCTCTCTGGCTCCAGTGCGGGCTATTCTGGGCCCGCTTCTACACATTCCACACATAGCTCTCTCCCTGGGAGGGGACTGCTCCTGGTATAGAACCCTAAACTGTGCCCGCCAGCTGGAACTCGATGGCTCCTTCCTGTTTATACACCGATGTAGCGTACGCGTTGTGAAATTATTTGATTATTATGGACGGCTGGCACTGTCTGTGCTTTATGAAAGGAGATTAAAATGTAGACGAGGCGGCTATTTGTCCCGGTGCGCCATCTGTCAGTATTGTTTCATTATTTAATGGCGTTTTTCACACTCGCAAGTAAAATTTGAGCGATTAGCCGGCTGTCGTTTTACTTCTACTTTAACATGCCGTGTAGGTCATTTAATCTGATATAGGCTTGTCATTTTGCGTTGTCAGTTCAACCCCGCATGACAAGTGTTAGTTGTCATTTGAGAGGTCTGTCAGAATCACAATGTGGAACAGAGGTTGAGGTTGTCTGACTGAAGAAAGCTACTTTACTTCAAAACACTGAACCCTAAAGTGAAAGCCCCGCCCCCTTATCCTCGAGTCATGAGTGGCGACACTCTGACTGACGTAAAAGCAAACTGTACCGTCAGTAGGAGAGAAACGCTCCTTTATTTCTTTTCAGCGGTGCGGTGCATATTTGTACTGGGACTGTAACATTAATCTTCATTGTGACCAAAGACTGCGGGATATTTCAAATTCTAAACGCAAATAAAAACAACAGGCCCGTATCAACAAATCACTTTCACCGGAGGCAGCTGGCTTCAGCCTCCGCAGGTGTGATCGGTTAGGCTGAACGCTGCAGAGAACGGACGCGGAACACGTCCCACACGTGCGAATGCGGTTCGGCTCGTACGATACGAAGGCAAATCCATCTACTGAGTGACTCGCCCGTAAAGGTGCTTGCCACCGATGTGCACTGGGACCTGTAGTTTAGGAGGAGCAGGTTCACACCAGGGCTGTGTCCTTGCCTGAATGTTATTGCACATTGTTGGTTTATGCCTCCAGGTGTTGGGTGTGTTATAGTGGACCAGGTTCTTCAGGTTACTCTTGCATTGACTCCTACAGAAGACACGGTATGGCTCTTCCACACGGGGCTGTTTCCTGTCGTGCTATGTGGCTTTGACTGAAGGTACACCGTACATCTTGTCATCTGTGGCAGGCACATGGAGTACCTCATGTGCTTGAGCTGCTGTACTTATCGTACTGTATGTCTGTGGGTGTACCGGCTGTCCCCCGAGCGGTGCGGACGGATGTTTTCTAAACGGGGCATAAAACACAAATGTAAAAATGCGACTTTTGCCACTGCTTTCGGTACATGAGAACAATTTAAAGTTTTATATTTCTCTATCGGCATAAGAGAAAACACTCTGCATTCCATTTTGTCATCCACTTCCAATAGAATAACATGATTTCTGTATCACATAGCTTATGGATTGGCCTTTATTTATTTAAGTGGGTGTTAAATCCATTGCATCATGTAAAGCTATAGGGGGGGAGGGCAGGGCAGGAAAACAGCTGTCCAGTTGTTTGCTTCATTGTTGGACCGCTGGTACAGACCCCTACAGTGTGATATCGTTGAAGTAAAAAATCACATTTGCGCGTTTTCACGACTCGCGAGCGCGAAAGACGGAGGTTTTGAACAAATTTCAGGAGGCCATATCTCGGAAACGACATGTGGTATGAGGCTAATTTTTTGTGTGTGTTCATTTCTCATACAATGGATTATTATGATGGAGTTTCATCAAAATCTGAGAGGGTCATGCAGGGACCACTGGTTGATTTGACACGGAATGACCCACCTGATATTCTATAGTAATGAACTGTGAGTTCTCATGGGCTCGCTCATCAGCAGTTCTTCATTTCTCTTTATTGATGTTGTATGGTCAGGTAAGTGGTCAGGTAAGTGGCGACCATCAGGTTGTCTTCAGAGGAATGGCGGGTTGTTCTCTAGGGAGGAAGAGCCTTTTCTCTTGAGGAAGAGGGCGCCGCAGCGGAAGGCACCGTTCGAGACATTTTCGGCACGTCAAGCTCTCGCTTTAGAAATATTGTTTTATCCAGTGTGGAGTCTGCTGTAAAGGAGGTGCTAAACCCCCAGCAGATGTGTTGAAATGACCCGGGACAGCGTGTAACCACTGCTAAATCATATCCGCGCAGCTGTCCTTTTACTGTCACAAGCTTTCATACTGGTTTTGAGTCTGACTCACGAGTCAGAAGTTTCTGTTTATGCTTCTTGTTCCATCTGAGCGTGATCACAACAGTTTGACGGATGATTAAAAGTCTGAGCCTGAATATTCTGAATGGTGAAATGCCGAGTGCCTCCAGTACATGGTTACCTACATTCTTTACAGCTGATTAATTAAAATGAATCCTGTTATGTAACTATAGGTTTGGATAGAGCAAAAACCAGGACCGCCTCCGGCACAACAGGACCAGGGTTGCTTACCCCTGACCTAGATAATCATAATCATCTTTATATTATTATTATTATTGTTGAGCTATGTAGCACTGTCCTTTCATTATAGGACAGATGTTGATGTGAATCTCAAGGGCATAAACCTGGGTCTTAGAAATATTCCTCCATGGTTCAGCCTTCAGTGTCCAAAAGAATGATTGTCATGCTAGCCGTCGTGACCGTTGAGTCACTGTTACATTTTTCTATAGCGCTTTTGCACTTTTGAGCACTCTCTCTGAATGGATGTGTGTCTCTGCAGTGCTGAACTGCACGTGTCAGGATGTGTGTCTCTGCAGTGCTGAACTGTATGTGTCAGGATGTGTGTCTGCAGTGCTGAACTGTACGTGTCAGGTGAAAACCGTTCACTTGTTAAGAAGCTCCAAATATGCACAAAGACAGTGCCTTAAGAGTTTGTGGGAAACATTGAGAAAGCTCAAGTTAACCATATTTATGCCCCGATTTTATATTGCCTCTTGATCGGAGTAGAATATTTAAGCAGCTGTGTACTATTCAGTGCCAAAACCCTTTTTTGGTTTTTCATATTCATTGGAATTCATGGGAAATATTGTGTAAAATTACGAAAATAAAGTAATGTTCTTGCTTTAACTCAATACATAAAGGTGAAAGTTAATCTGTTGGCTGACCGCTCACAATCATATTTAAGTGGTCATACAGAATGCTGGCCCAATAACATCTATCTGGTTAGATGATACTCATAAAGTTTATATAGCCTATACAGCTATTATCCTATCAGGAAAAACAATAATTACTCACAGTTCATTCAAGTCGGAATACACAACATGCAAAAATATAAATTTGGGCTACAATGATCAATGTTATTTCCGTTCTGAAACAATGCTTATGTTTCATGACCAACCAGGTGCATTTTCTGCAGATTGATTTTCTAACCCTAGCCGTTTAACAATGGTGACAGTGGAGGGGTCAATCCGGACCAGAATACCCTTTTTGGAAATGTACAGTATACAGATATTTTCTCGTCCCACAGTTGACCAGGTGTATTTGGAAGATAATCATAAGATGGGGCGAACAGACCCCGCCCCCCACGTACCAGACACAGATGATTGGTTGAACAGACACGGATGCAGAAACGGGGAGTGTTGTCTCCGCACACCCTTAGCGCAGTGTTTCAGCTCTGGAGAGCGATGGAGCCATCAAGCGGCTCTTATATCTCAGCATGGCGCCGGTGCATGACCAGCGGGTTTCCCTCCTGCTCCGTTACTCTGCCCAGCTCGTTACCTGGAGCCTGAATCCCGGCCCCCTGGTCTCGGCCTTCTCGCCGCGGTAAAGTTCGGCTCCAGTTCACGGCATCACAAATGAGCCTTCTGCTTTCAAACAGCCGGGTAGCGCAGCTTTAGGAGGGTTACGGTTTTAGGTGACTTCCCCCAACAGAGGTACTGCAGAGGGTTACAGCCAGGGTGTGACATTAACACCCGCCGCCAGCCAAATGCAGGTAACATTTACATTGTGGCTGGTAAGACTTTCTACTCTAGCAGCAGCTTTGGGAGGCTGTCTTCCTTTATTTAAACAGGGAGACACACTGAGACCAAGGGCCCATTCGCAGATGTGCCCTGCGTTACATTAAAAAACATGCATAATAAAATACAAAACAAGGACATTTAACATTTACATACATCAACAAATATGCCTAGGTCCAAGATTAGGGACTTACCCATAGGAATGAGAAATTCCAGTTTAAGGATGTCTTGATGCCTGTTCCAGGACCAAGGGGCAAAGTATCTAAAAGCTGTTTTACCAAATTCAGTGGTTACCTGAGGTGTATTTAAATCTATGCAATTTTGTGATCTGATGGGATAATTGGAAGTTTTAAAGGTAAGTAATGATGTAAGATAAGGAGGTAGCTTCTGTAGGATACCTTTATAGATAAACAGAAGGGAGTGCTGCCCTCTCCTTGTACTGAGGGATGACCAACCCACTCTCTGATAAAGAATACAGCGATGTGTGCGGAATTTATCACCTGTGATAAAACGGAGGGCACTGTGATAAATAGAATCAAGAGGTTTTAAAGCACTGGCAGAAGCGTGCAGTTCTGAATTGTATATTGTAAAAGGTCATGTGGCTGGTAAAATGTTGAAAACGGCTGGTGATTTTTAGAATCCACAAGCCACTCTGTCCAGTGGGTGGAAAAAGTTAATTTCATGCCCTGGTTACTGCGCTTTGGTTCAAGTAGACGTGACTCAGGACGATGGGCTGGGACTGACGCGCCAAACCGCGGGGTGCGATCATCGCCCACGCGGGTCTGCCGTTTGTCCCCGGCGGCCGCAGGCTTGGGAACATGGCGCTGATTAAACGGCAGTTGCCTTGTAAATATCAATTATCAGCTTCAGCGCATTGACGGACCATAAAATGGACACGGTAGCGACATGCCCGGCCGTCACCACGTGAAGCAAAGTCGTTTTGTCTGAAAGAGTACGGAGTCGTCAACAAACCCACTCAATCTGCCACCCTCCTAATTTACAGTGGGCCCGTGTTCTGAAACTCGGCAGTCAGGATTTTGGGTTTTGTGTACAATGGCGATCATCCCTCAGACACAAATAAAGGGGACTAACTAGACAGCTCAACAGTATGTTTCTGTGGCTCTTATTAACCTTCCAGTCATCGTTTCCTCAGAGAACCGCCTGGTGCCACATTGCATCCTGTTCAGTGCAGTGCCCGTCTCAAAGTGATATAATGGAGAAAATAATTACAAGTCTCCACAGCACTGGAGATCTTGGCTGCAGCACTGAGGGAGAAGGGAGTTCTGTAAAAATCAATAGCGTGTGTGTGTGTGTGTGTGTGTGTGTGTGTGTGTGTGTGTGTGTGTGTGTGTGTGTGTGTGTGTGTGTGTGTGTGTGTGTGTGTGTGTGTGTGTGTGTGTGTGTGTGTGTGTGTGTGTGTGTGTGTGTGTGTGTGTGTGGGGGTGTGTGTGTGTGTGTGGGTGGGTGCGGTGCGGTCAGTTCACCTATGAAATTTTACCACAAGGATAGGCCTATTGCATTTTAGGGTATAGTGAAAACTGAATATATTTTAATGTAGGCCTACATATTTTTAATTGATAAGTTTGTTGAGGTCCAGAATGGTTTCCTGTTTGAACTAAAAAGATGCTTCATGCGGAATTTAACGCCGTAACCCCGAATTTCAGGGAAATGATTTTGCAGTTGAGAAAGCAGCACAATGCCATTTCCCGTGCCAGGCCTTGGGGAACTCCGCTCAAGCTCACTTCCAAATAGCAAAGAGGATCCCAGGAGAAGAGAAGTGTAAATGACAGCATGAGCTACGTCTGAAGAGCTGAGGACTGAAAATAAGGGGACGGGGCGTAGACATTTGAGTTCTGTGGCCAGTTTTGCCAGTAAAGCTTTTGACTTTGGACTTTTGAAGAAAACCATAACCTTTTGTTGAAAAATTATAATTATAATAATAATAATAATAAGGAAACCACCATAAAATGTCCTATGGAATCCCCTGGGCTGGTGGCTATCGGAGGGCGTGTTGTTTTTTCAGTTATATTCCGACACAGGCCAGTGTATTTGTTTTAAGAAGGCTGCGTGTTTTTTCCCCCAAAGGGGATCTTTAAGGGACGGCGGGGTGGAAACCAGCGCATCTGCGCTTGGTTTACATGTTTGGCGCGGCGAGCCTGTTGACCTTGTAACAGCTGCGGCCGCCCCCCGGAACCGCTAGTCAGAGACATATTTACACAATCCCACAATCCCTATTGGCCTTCCACCGAGCCCAGCGCCAGCCAGGGACAGAACAAGCCTGTTTACTGAGCTCAGACCGTGCTACTGACACACAGGAGATGGCCTCTTCGCGTATAGACGGGCCGTCTTGATAAATGGCTTCGCTTCAGTGCTACTGACTAATTTTGCGATTGCTTTTCCGCCGTGAGTTTACAGATAAACCAGTGACGGATACTACTAATTGGTTGATGTGAAAATTGTGCCTGTTGACAATATTGAATTATTATTTTTTATTTGCCAAAATTTTTCCTTGTGGCTGATGAAATTATATTTGTTATATTATCTCCAACAGGGTGGAGCTAGACGTGAGGCTGAGCAGGTTTTACTACCGAGATGGACGGTGCTGACACCTGTGTTACCATCTTGAAGTTTTCAATATACGTCTGCGTATCCAACTATTTTAAAATGTGAAACCGGTCCACTGAAATTGAAGGATAGTTAAGGTTTAGCTTGTCCTTATTGGCACTTTAGCTGACTAGGCTTGGTAAGGGCTCGTGCCACGGCACAGTAACGCGTGATTGAGGCACCGAGCTGTGCGGGTTCGATGCTTCTGAGCGTGCTCCCGACGGCAGGCGAACCGAAGCGCAGTTCAGCGGGAGCACGGGCGGGGCCCTTCGCTCGTCATGTCGAGAGCGCAGCAGCCCTGACGCGCTTTCGCATTCCTGACGAATGACTCGCCCGGTCCCCCGGGCCCCGTGCGAGCGTCGTCACGGGGACAGCGTGCCGGAGCAGTGATCCTCCTCTGTGTGGAAACCACGGCAACGAGGCGTCCCTCGGAAACCGAGACGCTCCCGTGACCACGCCGCCCAATCCGGTTTAGTTCAGCGCGTTAATGATCCTTAGTTAATTAATAACGCATTCATAATTCCTTAATGGAACCCGTACAACTGCATTTCTACTATGAGTACAGCAGGCAAGGACACATGCAAGACGGTACCTTGTCTACAGGTACAGGCGTATACCTGGCTGGGACCCAACGGCTTGCATCCTACAGGTGTTTGTGCTCACTGCAGGTCACAACTGCAGACGCCTTGAAATATTCATAACCTGTAATCCATATTAATGGAGTCTCTCTGGCTACAGGACGAGGCCGCGGTACTGTGTGCTCTGGCGTATAAACTGGCTTACATGCACCGTGCCACTGACTCTTCCAGTCGTGGATTTACCACTCTGCAAACATTTGGATTTGGGAAGTGGGTTTGTGACTGGCGTTGTCTGCATTTGACTGTAGCTGTTGACAAATGCATAAAATGTCCAGGTATTGCATTGGTTTTGGACTCATTTAGGTGCCATCGTCATTTGAATGTGGTCTGCGGTTTTCTCTCAGGTGAGGTGCTGCCTATATTTAAAAAAAGATGCAAACGCAGTGGAACATGTAACACCATAGTCTTGGGTTCTTCTGTGAGCTAGTTTACTTTGTGTCTTTTCAAGGGTTGGGTGGGATTATTTAGGTGGCTAATTGACATTTTTGTAAATTCACTAAGCAGCAATTCGGGGATGATGGAATGCATAAAATCTACGTTATCTAGATTAATGGTATTATTGGAGAAGTTACTGGCTTCTGATGTGGGTTTGTGTATTGTGTCGTGATGTGTGTTGAGGTTTGTGTGTTTCCTTCCTTGCATTTCCAGGTCAGTCTTGAAAAATAGATTTTTATCTCCGTTGGACTTCCTGGTTAAATAATTTATGAGTAAATAAATTATCTGAAAAAAAAATCTGCGACTGAGACTTGGGCTTAGTCACACTCAGTCGTATTAGCTGACAGATGTTTGCTTACTGCACAGTGCTGTATGTTTTATGAAATGCAAACCTTACAGGAATTTGCTTCTCTGAAGGCAAACTTGTGGAAATGAATTTGAGGATTTGTGGAGTTTGGCCTCGAGAAATATGAAGAGCAACCAACTAGTGTTTGTTTGAAGATTAGCCTGTGCTTTAAAAAGAAAAGAAGGGCATTACTTTGTTCTGCTCTTTGGGAATATGTAATGCTTATGAAAAATAAAGAATATCCGCCCACCATCAAAAGCAGGTATTCTTTATTTTTCATTGTTTCACTTTTTTACCCTGCACCTGGCCTAACCAGTTATATTTCAATATGCTTAGTCATAATTTGGAATCATGAGGCTCTTGCTGCATGTGTCTTTGGACTAGTTAAAATGGTGGAAAATGCGGCCTAATTAGGCTTTGTGAACAAGCTGTCTGGCCAAGAAGCCCGAGCCGCTTCATAATGTCTACCTCCACTGGCCCATGTTTACAACTCCCAGCTGCACCCATCGGATCGTTCCATTTTCCCTTCATCCGTTTCCCCCGCGTTTGCTAGAAGCGCCGTGTGATTACGGCCGTGTTTGCGTCGGTCGGGCCCGTTGGAGCGTTAACCACAACAGGGGAAGTCCGGGGCGCGGCGCTACTACATCTCGGAGGTACAAGGCGTTTCCGCGGTGATGTACGAGCCTGTTAGTCGGAAAAGAACGGCGGCGGAAACCGATCGCACGACACTGGTGTAATGGGAAAGTTCTTAAGCTGACAAATGATCTAGTTAGAAAAGGGTATTATATGGCTTGTCATAAGTGTGGAACATCTGAGTCGGCCTGGGAGTTTGGTTAACCGCGCTTCATTTGTCATATGATATGCATCTGCTTCAGTGTTACCTACCATCGGCATTGTCTGAAATGTGCTTCAGGAACAGTGAGAATACATAATTATGCGGCCTAGGTAAAGAATAGCATATTCTGCTGAACGTATGTCTGTCTTTTTAAGATAAATGTATGTTGTACTTAAAATTAGCACTGCTTAGCTACATGTTGTGTATAGTATGGTGCACTTATGAATGAACTGAGTGTAATGTTAAGTGACTGTAAAAGCTACTACAGTGAATGTCTCGTGTATGTCGCTGGTCATTTCACTGAGAGCGAGGGAGAGAGAGACTGAGAGAGGTGTCTAGTTCACCGCGCGCTCTCGCAGTCTCCGAACACAGCATCCAAGCCTCTGCTTAAACCCGCAGGGATCAGTGCAGTTCACACACAAAATCACCTTTATCAGCAACCTGCGGCAGCTATTCCGCTAACGATTAGCCTATTTGCCGGGAAAGTGACCGCTCGTTCGGGAACCGTTCCGTTTTTCTACAGGCAGGCGCCACCTTTCTGTTAAAAGCACAATCTCTTAAAATCTTCACTTCGGCTTTGAGATGCTTAACTTCCCTATCGTAACAAAGACTCTTAGGGTGTTTATATCCTTGAAAACTTAAGCATTCACAACAGCGTGTCCCAATTATCCTTAGGATGGATCACTGTTTATTTGTCCCTTCACCACTTAATTAATTTTCATTATGAGGCGCAGCGATGGTCTAATTATTTCTCTGTGGTGCAAGCTTTTCCTCCACGCCGACTGTTCACCACGAGTCTTATTACCAGAATTACAGTCTGACTAAGGGAGTGGACAGTGAAGCGGGCCAGTACTGTATGAACATCCCCTGCCATTCACCTGTGTCACTGTCATGGGACTGAGACTGGGCCATACTGGGAGATGGGCATGTAAAGGACAGGAGGTGTCGGGAAGAGGATGCGTTCTACAAACCTGTAGGGCCCTGTTGCTCAAATCACGGTCCTCAGGGGCCAAGAACTGCTGGTTTTCCACCCTCCCTTTACCTGGGAGTCGGGTGTGTAGACAGTCTGGCCATTCATTAGCACTAATTGTTCAGTTAATTACCTGGGAGAAAAGAAAGCCACGGCCGGATTTCGATTTGGATTTGAGGGCCGGATTTGAATATCCATGCTGTAGGGTTAAAGGGGCTCCCATCTGCGGAACCTCAGGTTCTCCAGTAATACCGAGCTCTATAAATGTGCAATTAAAACCAAGCAGACAAATAACAGTGCAACTTTAACACTCCCACTGCAGAGCTACGCATTCCATCCCCATGACTGGGGTGTGTTGGGTTCAGATCAAGTCAAATCCAGACAGATACGCTACATAGTGTGACGGGATTTGATTGAATACCCATGCAAACTATGTGGATCTGAGAGTGTTCAAATGCTTAAATATGCACTGAGAGGTGGTTTTGAATCGCACGGATGGCAGAATATGGGTAAACTTTTACAAAAACTCAGGGAAGAGCAGCCTGATTTGTATGGGCAACTGTCTTGTTTCGTGTTTGAACTGTGACAACGGGCTACAGTCTGAATCCAGTGGCTCGTGTTATGGAAAAGTGGCATCAGAATAAAGGCTTTTCTCTCCACGCAGCACAATATTGTGTTTTAAAGCAAGCGCACCCCTGTCATCTTATTTTGAGACGTAGGCTGATGCGTGCGAAGTGTCAGCCTCCCACAACAAAGTCAACGGCAGCAAATAGCGCCAAACAGCGGCGTTTTTGTACCAGGATCGTGTTCTGTGTGCCAACCGCTGCAGTGTCAGTTTACAGGAGTCTGGCGGAGTCCACAGCAAGCTGAGATTTGAAAGGGGCCCCCCGCGCCCCCGCGTGTGTGCGCACGCCCGCTTTGCATTGCCTGGAAACCCTTTTCCGTCTGGTTGTCCGTTTTGTCTTGGCGCGTTTGGACAGTCTCTTAAGATGCTTCTCACTGACCCTGGTTAAGAGGATTAATGCAGAGGCTTTCTGAAGTCTGTAAGGGGAGGAAGTGGGTATTACAGAAATCCCGCGGTTGAGTTGGGTCTCACGGCATGCAACGTGGGGGGGAGGGGAAGGAACTAATCGTCCTATCCTGGGCGGGTCCTGGGGGCAGGAGGCGGGACTTGTTAAAAGGAGGGAGGGTCAGAGCTGGGCCAACAGATCACTGCCCCCAGGGTCATGGGCCCATCTGGAAAGCACCCAAATTTGGAGGTCCAGAGCCTCTCCCACAAGTCACAGCTGCAATGCCTAACCTGGGCCGTGACCCCACGACCCTCGGGTCGCCAGAACGGAGCCGCCAAAGCGCCGACTCACGCCACCCCGCAGGTCTTCTCTGCGAGCGCTCATTAGTCCTGAACTGTGGTCTGTCTCGGTGCTCATTACCTGGAGGTGGACCATGGTTAAAGCTGAGAGAAAGGGGCTGGGTTGACTGGGGGCAGAATCCAGCAGTGCGATCCGGGCAGCGAAGCGCAGGTTAGGGAACTTCGCTTGTGACCCGAGGTCACTGCTCGAGGAATGAACAGCGGGTAACAGAAGTACTGATACACAATAAAAGATGACCTGCGCAATGCCATTTAACGTCGGTCCCTTTGAAGGTACAGGGCGCTTTGGAACCATTAGACGCCTCAACATTTTCCACGCAGATTGCAGCTCCCGTAGTTACCGGTAAAGGCCGAACCCTGCAGAGCGGCTCACTTGGTGGGTGAATTTTGGGCGCGCGTCTGGATGAGCGCCTTGCCCGTTCCCCGTTCAAATCCAAGCTTGGGAAGCAAAATCAGCTCTGCAGAAAGTTATATTCAGCACAGCATAAATCCATGACCTTAGTTTCTGCAGGGCAAGTAGAACTTAAATCCTAGTAATTGAGTATCATAATACATCTGCGAAGGAGCCGCTAATGGTGACAAATGGGCAATTTTCTTGTCCGAATTTGATGCACTCCAGCATTTTCCCTTGAAGGAAATCTTAAAATGGCAACTTAAGAGTCGTGATCTGCTTCCATCTGTATGTGTGGAATGGCAAAGTAGCCTTGCTGTCTAATCAAGCCTAGGAGGAGGAAGATTTAGCCCATGCTCCATTACTTTGGAGAGGTAAACTGGAGCCGCTTGTTTGGATTATTACAGGATCTGTAGTCTACCCACAGCCTTTATTTTAACTACAATTTGTTCTCTGTGAAATCCCCATTCACAAAATTAATCTGTGCCCGATTTGCAGTGTCAGCAGAACGTGCAGAGGAGAGTGAAACTATTGCATGGCATTTGGCAAGTGTTTCAGGAGAGCATCTGATATTATTGTAATTAAGGGTGCTGTGCTTCACAGCCAGCTTTTTGAGCAATTGTTAATTTGGGGGAAGAGAGTGTGAAATGGCCTACGTGTGGAAGTATGAGAGAGGAGCCTTAAAGACTACGAGCTCCACAATGGGGCGGGTGATTAAAATCCTTCCTCTTTAGAACTTTGCCAGTAAAGAGGTGCTGGGTGAGCTTTATGGGCCCTTAGCATGCTCTTCAGCAGCCAGAGGGGCCAGTCCTGCACGCATGGACTATGCTAAGTACACAAATCTCAATGGAGCAGTCCCGTGGCCACGCCTACCCACTCCTTCCCAGAGGCATCCGTTACTGTGGGAGGAAATTAAACGTGTTTATGGGAATACCCAAGCTCCTTAACAGAATGTCAGAATACAGCTTTGTGTACGTGTTGCTCAGTTATTGCTCATTTCATAGAGGGCCTCTGCCTTGTTACGCATAACTGGAGAATACACGCAGCAGTAGACATAATTGGATGATGTGTGCACAACTTCTGTGAGATGCAGTAAGTGTAAGCAATAGCCTATTTACGTTAATTTGTACATGAATGCACATTTGTACTTGGTTTTGTTTTTTTGTTTTTTTATTGAAGGGAGTGACGCATTGAGCCTGTAATGATGCGGGTCAGGGTGTGATCGGGTGTCAAACGCCCGTCTCGGCCCTCTGTGTCGTGTAATTGGAGAGCCGCCGGGCCTTTACCAGGCGCTTGTTACTTTCCTCTCGTCGGCACACGCCGTGCGTTGTTTTGCAGAGACGTCAGCTCTGCGCCTGGATTTCCGAACTCCCCAGCGAGAGAAACACGGGCGCCGAAAGCGGTTTGGACTTCTCTGGGTCTTCTCTGGGTCCGAGCAGCTGTTCAGAATTTGCTCTCAACGGTTAAATTCGTTTTGTACACCAACATTGCTTTTAAATGGTTATTACAGTACATATTCTGGCAAAGAGATGATCTGAAAAAGGTAGCGTTCATCCTCCCTTGAAGAGGGGGCTGTGAGGCTCTGGCATAAGCACGGAATTAGACGCCGCTCTCCGAATATGAGGCAGATTGGCTAAACTACCGCCTTCGTTGTGTGACATGTAGATCTCCGCTATATTTGGAAGCGGGAGAGGGGAAACGGAATGCAAGGGCGCACGGGTGTAGAATTCACCGAGGGGCAGTCGGGGCCCAGTGCGTCATCGTTAGCCACAGAGCGCTCGCTCGTCTCCGAGACGTCAGTTTAATGTGGGCGCTCTATTAAACTCTCAGCTTTCTCACAGCACATTCTATCTACAGACCATATTAGTTCATGGAGTAGGGATGCGTGAGCGATGCTTGTTCTGCGCGGGGCCGCGAACATCATCTTATGTTTGTTTTTTTTCGGCGCTAAAAGCCAAGTTATTGAGAACCGCACAAAAATCTTGTGATGAAGATTTTGTGATCTATGAACACGCACTTGCTAATGTGGGCCCGCCTGCTGAATTATTCACCTCGATATGATGCAACATTACAGCAAAAGCGTCAAGCCTTACGCCACACAGAGACTAAGCGAGCGGCATTCGACGCCGTGTTTCATGTTTCCTACAGGCCTTTAGGTGACTCCGGCCCACGTTTCTCCGTTCTCCCGTCCTGAGAGACGGCCTTCTTTCAGGCGTTACGTAAAAGGGAGCGCTACACACCCCCCCCCCGCGCGTCCGCCGCGTCCCCCAGACGAGGCGAGGCGAGCCGCGCGCTACACTTTTTTTTTTTTTTGGCAGAGACCCCTCCTCCGGGCTGACGGCGGTATATTTATCGACGGCGGCGACTTGGACAGACACACTGACTCCTGCTCGCCGCTGCCGCCGTTCCTCCTTTTAAACCCCGAAGGTACCGGCGGGGTCATTTAAGCCCGGCGGTGTTTTTTTCCATCTGAATTATTAAGCGCTCTGAATGTGCAACCTCCATCAGAGCCGGTCGCCGGTCTCTCTCTCCTCGGTCCCTGCATGCAAACCCCCCCACCTGAGCTCTGCACTGTAAATAAACAGAGTGGCCGGGGGATCCAGCCGTCACGCGGCAATGCCGGGTCTGCGTTCTTCCGCTCTGTGGATCCGACCGTTATTGTTTTTCCCCTGCCAGGAACTGATGAACTGGGGGAATTTCCTGTGTTTCCTTTAGGGAACCCTGCAGCTGTTCTGATTGGGTGCAGCCCTCCTTCTCTCTTCCCTTCTTTTATTCCCCCCTCGTTTCCTTTTTCTCCGCGCCGCCTTTTTCGTTTGGCCGCCGCTCAGGCCCGGCGGTTCTAGGTGTTCCCGCGCCCTGCCGAGCGTCAGGCCTCTCGCCTCTGTGAGGCACCGTACAGGCAAGTCCCACTCCCAGGGGTCCGGAACGAGGCTTGCTCCACGTCGGTTTTAAACGCCTCGGGCAGCTCCTCTGTTTGCGGGCCGGTAATTAATTTGAGCGGGAGTCAGACCGAATAGCAGCAGACACCGTCCGACGGCGTAGGCGACCTTCTGCCACGCGATGGACCCCCCCCCCCCCCCCCCCCCATGTCCGTTACCCACAAAGAATTTAACTTTCCCACAAGATTCCTTTTATTTATTTTAGTCCATTCTTGGAATTCTTCCTTAATTTGTAAAGCAGTAAACTGTGTTTTGATGAGCGCTGTATAAATAAAGTTATTTTTATTAAGATGGAGAACCCCAGGCTTGCGGGACAGGGGGGCTCATTCTGAGACTCTAAACATAGCAGCGAGTGGCTCCGAAACGTGAGAGCAGCGCTCTGCTTATTTCTGTCAGGACAACCGCATGCAGCTCAGATCATCTTCCCATCGGAGCCTCTGCAAATAATCCCGCTGATCCTCAACTCTGATGAGCATCAATGTAGTAGTAGTAGTGGGCAGTGTAGTGTAATAGTTAAGGAACTGGACTTGTAACCGAAAGGTTGCAGGTTCAATTCCCAGGAAGGACACTGTCGTTGTACCTTGATCAAGGTACTTAACCGGAATTGCTTCAGTATATATCCAGCTGTATTAATTGGATACAATGCTAAGAATTTGTTTAAGTCGCTCTGGATAAGAGCGTCTGCTAAATGCCTGTAATGTAATGTAATGTAATCTAATGTAATTTAGCCAGCAGACCCAAGCATGGCATTTGTTTAGAGCGCCGGATTGCGGAGGGACACCGTTGCTTTGACACCATGACCGTTTGGTTGAGAAAGGGAGCGTCCATGACTGAGTGCGAGCAAAATTGTACCTGCAGGGTTTTGGCCTGTTCATTTCCTCTTCTTGTCTCCAAATATTGCCGTGTGATTGGCTGCTTTGTGAGAAGTCGCGCCCCGGAACATGTTTGATAGGTATTGTAATGTATGAACGCATGAATGGAGTTAATATGCCCCCCCCCAGCACGAGGATGGGAAGTTTATCGCAGATTGTGCTGTCATGCCGTGGGCTTGGACCGTTTCCCGGGTGATAGAAGTGTCACTCTCAGGACCCGAGTCGACAGCGTGGCCCAGCGAGCGAACGCAGGCCGCATTCCTGTCTCTGCGGGGGCCAAAGGTGGGTGCGGGGGAGGGGGATGAGAGGAATTTTACCCATGCATGTGGGGCCGGGGGGTGGGGGTCTCTGTGTATGCCTGTGGGGCCGGGGGGGGCGGGGGGGGGGGTCTCTGTGTATGCCTGTGGGGCCGGGGGGGGGGGTCTCTGTGTATGCCTGGCAGATCTAAGCCACACCGCGGTTGTTTGCGCCGGGAGAGGAAAGGGGGGGGGGGGGGGGTTGTTTCGGGAGCCCAGAGGGGGAGGGAGAGGAATGCAGGCCTTGTATTGGCTGGGACTCCCCGCCCCCCTCTCCTCCCCCTCATTCTCCCAGCCCGCCGAGGAGCGCGGGAAAACCGAGGCCAGCCAACAAAATGGAGCCGCTGCCGGCCAATAGCGGAGCGGCAGTGTGTTGTTGGGGGGAGGGCGAAGGCTGGTCGTTTTTTCCACCCCGTCTCTATTTATAAAGCCCCCGCTTCGCCGATGACTTCAGCCCCTCGGCCTGCCGCCCAGGTCAGGGCGCAGGGGTTATAATTAGCGGCGTGCGTTCTCTCTGTGAAGCGTGCTCTCGTGAGCACACGCGTGACGCGTGACACAAATACAGCTCGCACTCCGGTATCTGAGCGAGAACCAGCCATAGTCACTGTGCGGGGTTAGAATTCAGTTGGGAATTATTAATTCAGTTGGGAAATAACAGTCTGTGATTTTTATACATCAACAAAAGAGTCTGTCTCTAAATCTGGGCCAATGTCGTCAAGAGTACGAGTGTCGATAAGTTTTACCTCTTAGCTCTGAATGAATAAGGTTTGGATAAGGACTGGGACACTTTATGAACATAGGCCCTGATCTAGGATAAGTTTCCCCTTTTAGCTCCTGAAGAATAAGGATTGGGATGAGACAGGAAAACTGATCCTGGATCAGCTGTCCCGGGTTAGTTTTAAGCAGTGTCCCTTGTCTCAGGCAGTTGAGCGGGGTCTGCTTAGTGTTCTCCTAGGACTTCACTCATGACTTCAGTCACATGAACTGCGGTAGCCAATGGCGTGATCTGTACACCTTTGTGCATCACAGCATGATGGTCTCCACCAGCAGTAGCAAAGTGGGCGTAATCATTATGGAGGAACATAAGAAAAATGATTGCATTTGCGAGTGAGTAAAAATGATGTTTGACTGTTTCAACAAATGTTGATTTTAGGACTGCCGCTGTTGTGTGGGGTAAACATGTGGCAACGGTATCACAATCAGCGGGCGACAATCTGTTTTCCACAACCCTGATTCAGTAGAAGCCCCCTTTAATTACCTTGAGGGATTTTCCTTGATGTGATTTAAGTCAGCCTATGTCAAGAAGGATGTAAACGGGTGGCTCCAAGCCCTGGTGGTCAACAGCAACAGAAAATCTGAAAAATGTGATAACTTTGGCTCACGGAGCTACAGATTTATTTTTGTGGGCGCTTGACGGCCAGACCAAACTTTGGGGTCTGTGCAATGGGCAAGCTGAAGTGGAGATTTTTTCGTTCGCTCAGCAGGCTCACATTGCGGAAAAAAACATGTTTTTCACCATTGTTTTCCTACTTTTTTTCAAGTTGTGGTACCGTTAGAGAGAGACAGACAGAGAGAAAGCGAAAAAGAAAGAGAGGGAGAGAGGCTGGGCGTTCTGCACTAGGGTACAGTAGTTCTGCATCAAAGATTTCTGTCTCACAAAGGATTGATTACCTTGCCGCTGCTAAATACTATAAATGGTTGCTGCTGTTTTTACAGTAGCAAAGAATTGTAACAATGGGCTTATTTTTCTATTATTATACACGCATTTATACTGTAAACCCAGCCAGAATTAATAAGATCTGAACTACTTATTTAAGTAGCACTTTGAATCAGTGTTTCCACCATGATGAATGTTATTTATACGTTAAGGGATCTGATGTTTAAAACAGAAGTATCCAAACCCCATTCGGCACCGACTGTCGCGCTGTCGCAGTGCATTATGGGAGCTGCAGGGCTCTCAGAATTGGTCACATAGATGCGGTGTGTCTTAGGCCCATAATGCCCTGGGGAAACGCCCTGCAGGTCCTGTCCCTGGCCCTGTTGTTCCCGGCCCAGCTGTTGACGCGAGAGGTCAAGCTCAGCCTTTTCAGATGGCGGCGGTTAAAAATGGGAGGAAATGGCGCTATATCCTCTCCCTGCGGCAGGAGGGTCTGCGGAACCAAGGCGAGGTCTATTTTCGAGGCTGGCGTCACCTCTTTACGACACGGCGCCTCTGCCACTCGCATCCGGTGACCGACAGGACATGCTGCCGATCCGGTGCGGCCCGGTGACCCAGAACCTGGAGTTCTGACGATATTTAACATCTATGGCAACAGCCTTCTGCGATTCATAGGCTGTCAGAATCATTTCTATGGACTGAGGAGGGATATCTATAAAACTGCCAGCAATTTGAAATTTTTTTTATATGGGGGAATGCATATTTATTTTGTTGTTCTCTAAGCAGCAGGGCCAAGGCTAATCATTTTTGAAATTTGAACCTCACAGAGATTTGATTTGCGTCGGAGGGAGCACATTGGATGAAACCGAGCTTGCCTCAACTGGAAGGGCTTGAGACAGGTCAGGGCTAAATTCCTGGTACAGTGAATGGCTTTCTTCCTCAGTTCGTGGTGTTTTGAAAATGGCCATGGCCCCGTTTGTGTTGAAGTTCTCATATCGAGGGTGATCGCTGTGTTAATGTGGTTTTGTGAGGCGGAGGATCGAGCAGACAGTTGGACGCGTGGTCGGTGTCACGCCATAATTGCATGGCTGGGTAGCTTTGGTGGACTTTGCCACCCTCTCTTCTGCCGGCTACATGTCAATTTATTTAAAATAGAGGCGTCTCTGGGCCAGCTACGCATCATGTGAGTGGGCCTTCGAGGCAAGCAGGCAGTTATATGGTGCTGGGGCTGAGTGTGAGTTTGCTGAGGTGCTGGGGTTGAGTGTGATTTTGGTAAGGTGCTGGAGCAGCTTGTTAAGGTGCTGGGGTGCAATGTGAGTTCCGTGAGGTGCTGATGCTGAGTGTGATTTTGGTAAGGTTCTGGAGTAGTTTAAGATGCTGGGGCACAGTGTGAGATTGGTAAGGTGCTGGGGCACAGTGTGAGATTGGTAAGGTGCTGGGGCACAGTGTGAGATTGGTAAGGTGCTGGGGTACAGTGTGAGTTTGGTAAGGTGCTGGGGCACCGTGTGAGATTGGTAAGGTACTGGGGCACAGTGTGAGATTGGTAAGGTGCTGGGGCAGAGTGTAAGTTTGGTAATGTGCTTGGGCAGAGTGTGAGTTTGGTAAGGGGGCTGGGGTGTGATTTTGGTAAGGTGCTGGAGCAGTTTGTTAAGGTGCTGGGGCACAGTGTGACATTGGTAAGGTGCTGAGGCAGAGTGTTGGTTTGGTAAGGAGCTGGGGCAGAGTGTTGGTTTGGTAAGGTGCTGGGGCAGAGTGTGAGAGTTCGGTAAGGTGCTGGGGCAGTGTTAGAGTTTGGTAAGGTGCTGGGGCAGAGTGTTGGTTTTGTAAGGTGCTGGGGCAGAGTGTTGGTTTTGTAAGGTGCTGGGGCAGAGTGTTGGTTTTGTAAGGTGCTGGGGCAGAGTGTTGGTTTTGTAAGGTGCTGGGGCAGACTGAGTTCGGTAAGGTGCTGGGGCAGAATGTGAGTTTGGTAAGGTGCTGGGGCAGAGTGTGAGTTTGG
The DNA here is from genome assembly GCA_029718625.1 of Synaphobranchus kaupii. Lineage (NCBI taxonomy): Eukaryota > Metazoa > Chordata > Actinopteri > Anguilliformes > Synaphobranchidae > Synaphobranchus > Synaphobranchus kaupii. The sequence continues at coordinate 24,395,129 of CM056394.1, forward strand.
TAAGGTGCTGCGGCAGAGTGTTGGTTTGGTAAGGTGCTGGGGCAGAGTGAGTTTGGTAAGGTGCTGGGGCAGAGTGTTGGTTTGGTAAGGTGCTGGGGCAGTGTGAGATTGGTAAGGTGCTGGGGCAGAGTGTTGGTTTGGTAAGGTGCTAGGGCAGAGTGTTGGTTTGGTAAGGTGCTGGGGCAGAGTGAGTTTGGTAAGGTGCTGGAGCAGAGTGTTGGTTTGGTAAGGTGCTGGGGCAGAGTGTTGGTTTGGTAAGGTGCTGGGGCAGAGTGAGATTGGTAAGGTGCTGGGGCAGAGTGAGATTGGTAAGGTGCTGGGGCAGTGTGAGATTGGTAAGGTGCTGGGGCAGAGTTGGTTTGGTAAGGTGCTGGGGCAGTTCGGTAAGGGGCTGGAGCAGAGGTCTGCTGTAAATTCGCTCTGCCACCTTCGCCATTCTGTTAATAAACTGCCTTTCTGCAGTTTATTAAGTACACGTTACTTCCGGACTTGTGTTGGAAGAAATTTCAGACCTTGTAGTGTAGCTGTGTACAACCGTTTCTTTATACACTGAAGGTTTTATAGCTTGGGTGTGTCGGAGGTGGTAATTCCAGAAAGATTGGACCCCAGGTGCTGGTAGAAGGTGCGAAGGTGACTGCGTTACCACAGCAACGTGCGACAGATTGGGGCTATTGCTTCCTGCCAAACATTGGCAGATGACAATTTCAGCGACATGGACGATTGCTGTGGTTTTATTAAGTAAAAACGTTCTTGTCGTGTTGTCTTTAGATGAAGTGCGCGGATAAGAAATGCAGGACTGTGCGTGTTTACATAGCAGGGACAGTGATATTCCTCTTGTTTTTGCTTTATTTCAGTTTCCCAGTCAAGCAGCAGCTTAAAGAAGCAGCGAACCAGAAGTTTCTTCAGCGCCTTCTTTTGCTGTTTCCGTGACTACAATGTGGAACCTCCCTCCACCAACAATAACACCAGCTCCCTTCCGCCACCTGTGGAGGAGAATGGGACTGTTCCTAAGGTGAGCCATCCTAATTTTGGTTTCACCAACAGAACTGGAGTCTGTTTGTGGATGATTCCACCAATAGCCGTGTGTGTGTGCGCGTGTGCGTGTGTGCGCGTGTGCGCGTGTGTGCGTGTGCGCGTGTGCGCGCGTGTGCATGTGTATGATGTCACCAATAGGCTGGAGTATGTGTGAATGACATCACCAATAAACTGGAGTGTGTGTGAATGATGTCATTAATAGGCTGGAATGTATGCCAATCTGAGAAGCTGCAAGTAATATCTGAAAGTGGTGAAAGATGTTTGGATGTTTATTTCATACTCACAATATAAATTGTGTGCTGTAGCAAGAGTTTCATTTCACATGCACATGCAGTTTTTCCATTTCAGTTGGATACAATTGTTTTTTGTTCAGTTCTTGCACAGAATCCAAGCACCAGGTCGTCAGTCAATACCACACAAATTTTCCAACATTTCTGAACCCGTTGAACTCTTGAGACTGTGTACCTGCCAGGCCCAGACTGGGTCGGCACATTTCCCAAAATTCTGACTGGATTACTCACTCACTCACTCTCTCACACGCACACACACACACACTGCTCGGAAAGTACTGGGCGTTCTCTGATCCCCATAAAATGAGGCCTTGTCCATGTCCTGAATGATGGATGGCCCTGTCTGGGTATCTCACCCCCCTCACACACTGACCACTCTGTGATGTTTAACAGAGCGGAGCCTGGGCTGTGCCCCACCCCTGAGAGTGTGCTGTGCAGTACTCCCTCTCTCTCAGAACTCTCTAGACCTTTATCATGAACAGCTCCCTCCAGAGCACAGTGCTTCACTGGAACACAACAGCGCTAGGGGAGCTCAGCGCAACGCAGCGTTAAAGCAGCTCTAGGGAAACGCAGTGCTAAAGAAGTGTTAGGGAAACAGTGCCAACATCGCACCAGAATAAACTAGAATAGAATAACTTTTATTTTTATTTATGTAGCCACCAGCAACAACAAAAAAGACAGTGGGGCAGACCCACAACACACAAGCATATCAAATATATCATTGCATTAATCAAACTAATTAAGTGAATTAAAGTGGAATATAGCCAGACGTCGTGATTAAAAATAGCCCCCGCTGTCCTGAGATGTCCAATGTCATCAAGCAGTCCAACACACAAACTGCTAGGGAAACGGCGCTAAACCAGCGTTAGAGAAGCGGTGCTAAGGAAACACAGAGCTAGGTGTCAGTGTTTAGATGTCAGTCACTGTGTGTGAAAAGCTGGGGCCTGTCAAAAAATAAATAAATAAATAAGATGGGCTGCTGACGAGACTTTTTTTTAAAAAGGATTCCACTAAATGAGTGTCTTTGTCTCCGGAGCAGTAACTCTCCAGGGTTTCACCTGCATTCAGGAAGCCTGTTCTACAGCCAAATACCTCAAAGCTGTGCATGTACTGCCCTCAGGCTTCACAGCAAATATTCAGAGCCAACAAGATGAACCGTCGGTTAAAAATAGCATGCGGCCTGATGGGAAAAATCAATACGAGCACATCACCCTGCTCTGCAACTTGCTCAGTACCAGTAAAGAAACATGAATAATTAATGCCTGAGCCAGAACACGTTTTATTGTTGATTTGAATTATGTTATTGAAACGCCCACCGACGGGTGATAATCGCCATACCCCCTCCCTTTTTTTTCTTTTTTTTTAGCAGGGGTTGCTGTTGGCTCACACTGGCTCATGAGGATGTACTCATGAATATGAATGAATAGGGGATGTCCCCAAGTGTAGTTTTTCCGAACGCGTGTCTGTGCATCCCATCCTGAAAATCAGTGCACAGCTCACACCTGCTCTTCTGGAGGCGGGGGAAATTCGCAAACGTGGACCCCCCACGCACTCGCTCGTGTCCCGTCCACACATGCAGCGCACATACGCGCTGACACATGCACTCAAACGCAGACTAGGGTCCTTCACCCATTGTGTTGTGTTGTGTTGTGTTGTGTGTGTGTGTGTGTGTGTGTGTGTGTGTGTGTGTGTGTGTGTGTGTGTGTGTGTGTGTGTGTGTGTGTGTGTGTGTGTGTGTGTGTGTGTGTGTGTGTGTGTGTGTGTGTGTGTGAGTGAGCGCGCGCGCGCGCGCACATGCTCGCACGCACACACACACACACACCAGCACCGCCGTGCACAGCGTAGGGACTTATGACTGCCATTGTTCTGCCACCAGCTAGCTAGTTGTTTTATTTATTTTTTTTCATATCTACCACGTGCCCCCAGCATCAATCACTGCTGTGAAGAACAGCAACTAAATCCGTCCGAGGCGCACGCGTGCGTATGTGTATGCGACATCAATAGCATAAAGAACCAACAGTGTGTTCCAGTGTGGTATAGTATTCAGCTTGCTTTCCAAGCCTGTTTAAGGTCAGACAGAAGACCCTGAAACAAGATGGGTGTTGAGGCATTCAACTACCATTTTGTTGTCTATCACCTTGAATAACGGATTTTGATTGACTTTTGGGTTTTATATATATATATATATATATATATATTATATATATACTTGTTATGTTACTGAGACAATGTTTTTACTCTGAACCAACACTATGTTGAAAGAATCAACCCTTATTTGCTTGAGTTGGTTAAGGACGGCCTGAATGCCTCTTTCTCCACTTGAAGAGCTGAATCAGAGCTGGAGGAACGGGAGCCTGTGTGTGAATCCACCGTGCCTTTTAGTGTGGCGTGTGTAACCGCTGTTCTGTGAGTGCCGTACTGTTGTACACTGTTCTCTCTGTCCATTTGTCCTTCTCTCCTTTTATGGTTTTCATTCTCTCTCTCTCTGTCTCTGTGTGTTTGATTCTCCAGTGTGACCAGGTCCAGGTTATCCCCATCCCTAGTGTATGTATCCTTCTTTATTTTCCCTTTGCATGCTGCAGGAATGCTTGTTGTGCATAGGTGTGTGTGCGTGTGCGCGTCTGCGTGTGCGCGTTATTACCCTCTCTGCCATTATAGGTCTGGTGTCCCAGCCTAGCCTGTTCGGCCTCCTGCCCATTTACTGTTGGCTATGTCACTCTCTTACAGCGTGGTGAAGAAACCAGGATTGCTCGTCTATTACAGCTAGATTAGACTTCGGGGCACAGTTACTTTGCTGAATCCTGAGTAGACTGCTATTTGTACCTTTTTGAAGGCGGCTGACTTTTGTTGACAATACGTAGTGGCAGTTTGCCTTAAAGTTTTCATTTTGCATACCGATTTTGGCTTTGTTTTTGGAGGAAGTCTCTCAGCCTTTGTTTTTTTTTATGGTGTAGTCTGTGCCTTTTTGTGTATGATTTCACCCTACTGTTCAGGAAGGTCAAATCTGGCCCGTCTTGAATCTGCGGTGTCTTCAAAGCATTTTTGAAACTGCTGTATGTTGCAGTTGAATCACATTATTGCAATGTAATTGAAACATTAAGTGGCACAAACTGCGTGAGCAGGACGGCAATCTTCTCACTTCAATCTAGATTTCCTTCCCTTGCTGGGTTATGTTCAGTACAAACAATCGCTGTTGATTTTTTGAGATTTATTTAAGTTGACTACTTCAGACACCATCTGTTACATTTAGGTTGTAATCTATCCTTGCCTCTGTGCCCACGTTCTCCTCCCCTCAGCTGGGGGTCTGTTATGATTGGGGGCTCAGGACTCCTCTTTACTTGTAGCTTTTAAGATCAGGACTGTGAGTAAAGTTTGTTCACATTGTCAAGATTCCTTTTTGCAGTTGTCTCTCTCTGTGTCCTACTGTCTCCAGAGCACTGACCCCTCAATTGCAATGATTTGTACCTCAATGAAGACCCCACCAATAACAGTGTGCAGGCAGGCTAAATGTCACCTTACTGTTCTGTTCGATTCCAGGGCCTGTCATAATTTTTTAAAATATGCTAAGTTGTTTTTTTTCACCCACAGGGCTCAGTGTAACTGCAGGCAGATTAACTGGGGCACCACATCTTTTACTATTATACTTTGTGTGTGTGCGTGCGTGCGTGCGTTTGTGTGTTTGCGCGCGTGTGTGGGTGTGTGTGCATGCATTTCAGTTGGGGGCTGTGCCTGCTGCCACTGCATGCACGTGAGCTCAGGTGCTTAATGCGCTGTAACATACGGGCTCATGCAGCTGTCCTGTACCGTCTTGTTTGGGGATATTTGGAATCGCTGAACTTTTGAAGCTCTGGCACAATTTCAGCTGTTTACATTTTGAAAGCGCGGTTGCTGCATCTGGGTTTTTCGTGGGGTATCACTGTTCCCTTGCGTGCCACTTGCTAAGAGGAAGTAAATGACATGCTTTTAAAAAAATTCCTCTCGCACTGTTTACAATGCTATAATTAATGCTTATGCACGCCAGCTGGTAGCTGACAGAAAATGGAAGCGGCCATATTGCTGTCGTCGAGAGAAACACCTGAGCACATATAAGCACTCTACCCGCCGGAAACTGCGTCTGTAACAGGCGAGGCCGAGCTGACGCACGGCGCTGTGCTCCTTATTGAATTTTAAAGGACATCTTGCATCCACGCTGATCAATAAAGGCATTCACAATTCAGAGCTGTGGCCCCGGTCCGTAGCTCTTCAGAGCGCTGACACGCGGCGGGGTGCGTGGAAAGGCAGCTCCGGCGACGACGGCGTATCCGTCCGTCTAGATTCCCAGCGGTCGGTCCTTTCAAGCGGTCAATTCGCACATCGGAAATAACGCCTCGGTCGTTTAAAGCCGGGCCCCGCGCGTCGATTATAAACTCCCGAATCTATGAACGTCTTTCGCCGTTCGTAGCATGTCGACTACGCCGTCGTTTCGCACGAAGACGACGCCCCCGCAGTAAGCCATCTCGCTCGCTGCGTACGTACAAAACCGTGAGATTCAACCTCCCCTTTTGTCAACAGAAACGCAGCGGGAAACGTATTTGAAAGTAAAGCGGGTTAAAGGCACGGATAATGGCCATGAAACGGGCGCAGGTGTGCCGAAGCGCGCTTCATGCAGTGAGCGCTCGTAGAATTGTGGGAGCCTCTCGCGCGCGCGCGCCCCCTTTTTGGATGTCGTATTACTTTTCCCCGTGGTCCTCCCCCCTCGTCCGCGAGAGCCCCCGACTCCATTTTCAGCTTTAAATAAGCGACCAGTTTGCACCCATGAGACCAGAAAGGGTGAGATAACTCACTTAATCAACTGCTTCAGTCGATCAGACAAATGCCGAGTAGCAATAAAACCCAGCAGACCTTGCGGGCCTCCAGTACCACGGCGAGGACCACTGACGAGACCCATCCCCGGTGATCGCTATCTTTTGGTACAGACCGTCGATACGGATTACGCCCTGCTACTGCTTACAGTGGAAAAACGAAGGGAAAACGGTAAGAATAAACGGCACGGAGCTCTACGATTTTAAATATCAATTTTAATTTCGGTTTCGGACAGGTCTCGTATTGGAACAAGACGCCTTTTCTGTTCACCGCATCACAGGCAGCCGAGTTTTAGAGGCATGGTCTGCATGCAGGCACATTGGCGAAGCAGCTGGTTTGCACTGAGACGTCGATTATAACCTGGTTTATCAATTGTCTAGCTATATTACATCACTTTTTTTCCTGGCACGTGTCCTTATCCTTCGCACTCCTGTTAGTCTCACTGCACTGGAGGACCTGACAGTCCCATGTTGCCTTGCTCGTCCTGGCAGTGTGTTGTTTTGTTATTTTTCCCCTTGCTGTTTCTTAGATCAGATGGGCACTAATACTGCAACTCAAAACCACTTCTCATTGTGTGTCCAGGCTTATGTCTGAGAGCTACAATCCTGTAGGCTTACTTGGTTGTTAAAGCTGCCTTTCTTTTCAATGGCTTTCCCTAATTGATCCAATTAAGCAATGTAAGGTGTAGGATCACAGAGGCCGGAACAAGGCTGGAGTCTCCCGGTCAGAAGTTAAGCTCCCCAAGATGGTAAACCCCCAACCCTGATTAAATCGGAGAATCCCTTTTCATCCACGCGGTTGTTTCTTTCTTTTTCCGTCGTCTCTGGACATGAAAGAATCGCGGGCTTGTGGATTATCTTGTGTGGTCGCTCACATGTGGCCAGCGATTGAAAGCACGCACATCTGCAGCAACAGACCAGCCCCGCTCTCCAGCGCTCTCCCAAATCAAACATCCGCCACCGCAGTCCCCCGGCCCCGCCCCGCCCGTCCCTGTCTCTCCCCTTTCAGTGGATGACATGGTTAAGTCAACACCAGCTTTGCAGGCTGTTGCGTCAGTTTAGTCTGTGAAATTAAACGCAGAGTTCAAGCGTCTGGAGGGTTCTCTTCCAAATGGGAGAAACACACTCGCATACGCTCTCTCGCATGGTCTCTCTCATACAATCCTTCTCTTCTCTTTCATCTCTCACTCTTCTCTCACCCACTCTCTTCTATCTTTCTCTTTTACTCTCACACTCTCATATGCTCTCATAATCTCAATCTAATTTTTCTCTCTCCCACTCTATCCTCTCTCTACTGTCATCCTCTCTTTCTCTTACTGTCTCCTCACATCTGCACATACTCTTTTGATCTCTTTATCTCTCACTCACTCACTCACTCACTCGTATAAACAGGAGATTGAAGTTGAAGGCTGTAGCTAGACACACATGCTGCCGCCCCAGGCTGGCCATCTGACTTGTGATCAGTTCCAACCCCAGGCCCAGCCTACACCAATCACAAGGACTCCTCTGAGCCAGTCTACGCCAATCACAGTCACTCTTTTGAGACTGCCTAAACCAATCAACATCATTCCTCTCAGCCATCCTAAACCAATCATAATCATTCATCTGAGCCAGCCTACACCAATCACAAGCACTCCTCTGAACCGGTCTGCACCAATCACAATCAATCCTGTGAGCCATCCTGAAGCAATCACAATCACTCCTTTGTGCCTGCCATAACCAATCACAATCAATCCTCTGAGCCAGCTGGAACCAATCACAAACCCTATTCTAAGCCATACTGCACCAATCTCAATCGCTCTTCTGAGCCCCCCTAAACCAATCACAAACCCTCCTCTGAGCCAGCATTAACCAATCACAAACTTTCCTCTGAGCCAGCCTGAACCAATCACCATCACTCCTCTGAACCTGCCTGCACCAATCACAAGCTTACCTCTGAGTCAATCTGCCTGCTCCGTTAGGTGCCCATGTGCTATCCTCTTTCTATTGTCGCCATAAAATATTTTCTGGTACTCGGCTGTGCGGTTGGATCCCGAGACAGGAATACCGCTGTTTCATAGACATTCCTGCCAAAATTGACATAAACTGAGTGCTTCAATGGGTAGTGTACATAGGGGTGGGTTATATAGCTGTAAATATAATTAATATATATTTATCACAATGGTGTGTATCGGAAGGAGGGCAACAGTTTTCCATATCGTGCTTAATGTCCTCTGTCGTGACATCAATCATAGCGTTAAAATCCATGTCATGATTCATGACATAAGATATTGGATGTTTCCACCTAGTCCTAGGTGTTTACATACTGTTGTTTTCATAGACATTAAAAAAGATTTAATATTTTATATGGTGGACTGTGTTTTAATAAAGGATGGGCTCACAGCCAGTATTCATCACTCATTAAGTGGATTATTGGTTTTCCTTGTGCAGGAACCTGTGCTCCACATTAAAAGGTGTTTGAAAAGCATGTGCTGACCCTGGCCAACGGAGAGCCATGGGGCGGAGAGCCGCAGGGCTGTGGGCTTGTGTCTGTCATTTAGTTCTGGCAGCAGGAAGCAGATGCTGACCCTGGCCAGCGGAGAGCCGTAGGGCTAAGGCAGGGGGTTCCCCAAATATTAGCGTAGCCAACCTGGCGGAAAAAAGCTAGAAGTGTTAGCTAGGGGTGTTAGCGGCAGGGAGACAAATTGTTTCGCTAATTAGTCAACTTTAAATATAGGTCTAATATTACATATATAAAAGTACAAACAGAGGTGTGTGGTCTGTCATTTAGCCTACAGCTGCCGCTTGGGGAACTCCTTGCTCTGGGCTTGTGTTGTCGTTTAGTTCTGGGAGCTGTCTCTCTGAAGCTTGTCCTTGTGCTAGGACAGCGCCTCTTCATTAAGCGCCCCTTCATTAAGCGCCTCGTCTTTCTCCTTTCAGAAAGGCAGCGCATCCTTTATCAGCATCCCCTCCCAGCCCTTTTCATTCCTCACTCTCTCCCTCTCTTTTCCTTCTCTCCATCACTTCTCCTCCCCCTCACCCCCCTGCATGTTTTCTCTATCTCTTTCTCTCTCTATCCCTCTCAGTCCATCCCCCTGTCTTTCCTGCACCCCTTAATCTCTGCCCCCCCCTCTCCCTCCCCAAGCCACGGTGACCTCCTGAACTTCTTGTCCTTTCTCATCGTCTCTTCTCAAGCCTCCTGCCAAATACCTCCTACCTGAGATGAACATATCCGACTACGGGAAGAAGTGTGTGGTGATCGACCTGGATGAAACCCTGGTGCACAGCTCATTCAAGGTAAATTATGTCCTTGTTAATTTCACACAGTCACAGGAAGTCCTTTTCATTTTTAATCTTGGTAAAAAAGCAGCCGAGCCAACGCTAAGCCATTTTTTTTTTAACCAATAACTTACCGTTATTTTCTTATGAATTCCTATATAAAGGGTGAGTTGAGAAGAAATGTGAGCCCATGACTTGCTTTCTCCTTACCTTAAAAAGCTCCTCCAGCTCTTCACTCAACACTTGTGTGGAATATGATATATGTTTTTATTTAGCCAGCACATCCTTAAGCCCCAATGCATTAGAAAATGAGCCCCTGGGGAAGGAGACTTGGCAATATGAATGTGTGGGTTTCCCTCCGGAAGATTCCTGGGCAGAATAATTCTGTCTCAGTGCTGGGTCCAGGCGTGGGACCAACGTCGCCCCCTACAGGTTGATCTGTGACCTGCTCATGTGGGTAAAGCAGAGGGTTAATTGAAGGGTTGCAGCAGGCTTGGGGGGGGGGGGGGGGGTGGCTTTTGAGGTGAGGTCTCTGTCTCTGTCTCTCTCTCGCTCTCTCTCCTCAGCTCTATACAGCTGTTGTATAACTGAAGTGGGTGGGGGGCTTTAAATAGGAAGCCTGTGAAACGTCTGCCTGCCATCCTGTTGTCTAAGACAGGGAAAGAGAGAGAGAGGGGGAGGGAAAGAGAGAGAGAGAGAGAGAGAGAGAGAGAGGGAGGGCGGGAAAGAGGAGGGAGGGAGTAGGAGGGAGTTGTCTGTTTCAGAATGGGGCCTAGAGAGGGAAAGAGGACAGCGATACATGCTTGGGTACACATACACACGCACGCACACACAGGGGTGTGTCAATCTGCAGACTCAAATCCGCACACAGTCCGTCAGTACAGGGTGGAGAAACTACTGGAAGACGGCGAACGCCACCGCCGATATATTTCATCACTGTGGAATTCCAGGAGTGCCGTATGTTTTTTGTTGTTTTTCTCCAGTTTGAGGCCCACAACGGTTCTGCTTTAATTGAGATGAACCTGGAATCGGACGCTGTTCAGAGATCAGCAGGGTGCAGGACTCACTGAGCAGTGAGAGAGTGAGAGTGAGAGAGACTTGCAGCTTTTTGGGTTTTCTGTTTGGCCCAAGAGATCGCTTGATGAGGATACAAGTTTCTTACCTGCGGTGGAAGATTTGTTTTCTAAAGGAGGTGCTCTAATTTTCCCCTCGCACGGATTTGTTCAGCGTTTAGCAACAGTTGTGAAAGTGTACGATCCGGATTGAAGGTCTAAAAATCAATAGCAGAGACGTCTGAAGAAGGAAAGCGCTTGTTTTTGTGATGGGAACGATATTGTTGGAAGAGGTAAGGCAGCTTTCTTACCCTGTGACCAAGCGGTGGAGCGTGGCTTCTAAAGAGCGCAGGCGCCCCCTACTGCCGTATCGGAATACTGCACCCTCAACCACAGAATCGTTTGCAGAGTAGCATGCGTGGATTCACAACACGACTTAGTATTTTCTAATGTATTCTTGTCGTGATTTTTATCAGTATTTTAGTCGAAATTGTTATACGACTTCATGAGATTGTCTTCACTCCTGCGTTCTCAAGGCCTGCCATCGAATCTTTGCGCAACCCCATGAAACCAGAAGCAAAAGGTGTGAGTTTGTGTGAGACCTGTCAGGCAGCGCTTGGGGAATTGGCCTCTATAGGGCTGTATGCGGGGACGGCTTAAGCAGCGCCGTTGACGTGCGGTCTTGCGCAGGCCGTTTTAATGAGCGCCGAGTCTGAGGGAAGCCGTCGAACAGACGGTGATGCGGGGCGGTACTGACACGTGTTTCTCTTCCCCCGCAGCCCATTAGCAATGCGGACTTCATCGTGCCGGTGGAGATCGACGGAACCGTTCATCAGGTGCAGTACGAACCCGCCGCAGCGCTGAGGATGGAGCGTCTCATTTTAACGTGGTGACAGTCGCTGTCAACCCCCCCCCACACACACACACACACACACACCCTACCCTCCACCCCCAGTCAGTCTCACAACAGCAGCAGGTTCAGGCCCTCAGTGTGTTTAATGGGGAGTCTGTGCAAAGATGAAGTTCATCAAGTTCAGAACCTTAAGTCCTGTTTTGCACCTAATCTTATCTTCACCTAGGTCTTGAGGCTTTGGAGAATATTCTATTAAGCGATAATCTAAGCCAGTCAGGAGCGTAATCGGCTTCTGAAATGTTAAACGCCACCTTAGTGTTTACCACTAGGCATGATCATTTAGAAAGGCAGTGAATGGATTGGCTATTATACAGTAAAATTTGAAGGGTCATTAAAATATTGCACATGCCGCAGTCTCCAGAGCAGTTTTCGAAACAGGAAGAGGTGAAAGTTTTATCCTTTTCTTTTTGGAATTTGCGGTTTGTTTTCCCATTTTCACTTTCGTCTTTGGACGATGAGGCCCGGAGAGGAAACCCACATTTCTCTCTAAATCCAATCCGAAGCTCCTGTTTTTACATCACCTGCTGTGAGACATTTCTGGCTTTGAAAGCGTTTGTGTGTGTGGGGGTGGGGGTGGGGGGTGGGGGGGCCTTTCCCGCTTGCTCCTATTGGCTGTCTGCAGGCTGTGACCTGGTTCAAGTAATCCAGGATAGGCTGTGTGCATCCATGTTGGCCTATTCATGATTACTTGCACTAGGGGCCAGCTAGTTGTCCTCTGAAAAATGAAGATGAAGAAGAAGAAGAAGGGGAGTCGCGGAGGGCAAATGACATAGAAACGGCAACATATTCCAAACAAATGCTGCAGACATAATTTTATCTGAGCTATATTATTATTATAATGCAGCCAGCCATACCACCCTGTAGCCCTTTCGCAGCAAACAGCCGAAGCTAAGCTGGAATGGGCTCGCTTACTGTTGGCTGGGAGACTTGGGAAAAGTCAGTTGATGCTGGAAAAGGTGTCGGTGGGCCAGTAGGGTGATTCCCCAGGTCCTCTGTAAAATAAAGTTTTGTTCTTCAGTGAGCTACCTGGTTAAATAAAGGTAAAATAAATACATTAAAATTGTGAGCAGCTTTCTGATCACCAGTCCTGTTCCACAAGCACTACACTACATTGATGCCCTTAAAAGTTTACAGAATTCTCGTCCTGTGAGTACATTGCTGTGAGAGAGAGTGAGAGTGTGTGCGTGTGTGCGCGCACACATGTGCGTTCCCGCTCGCGTCCAGAAGCAGCCAGTCGTGTCCAGGCCGCTCGAAGCCAGCGGAAATCCAGCCTTTCCCGAGCGTCACGGCCCGTCCGTTCCTCCCTGCAGGTGTACGTTCTGAAGAGGCCGCACGTGGATGAGTTTTTGCAGAAGATGGGCGAGCTGTTCGAGTGCGTCCTCTTCACAGCCAGCCTAGCCAAGGTTTGCCCGCGTCCGTCCGTCCACGCACACACGCACACGCACGCACGCGCGCAAACACTCTTAACCGATAAGCCACGCAATCGCAACCACCCATGTTGGAGGGAGCCTTTATGTCCATTTCACTGTGCTTTTAAAACTGCGCATTCCTTCCTGTCTGTATGGTTTCTGCCTGTTTCCGTGTTCAACTCCTCTGTGTGCTCTGGCTGCTAACGCATGTGTGTGCATCTCTGGTGATAGTGACACTGCTGTTAGATCCCTCATTACGATTCTGTTACCATTCATTCTACGTTAACTTTTACACCAGGCTGGCCAGCGGAGCATGGGGCTCCCTTTCTATAGTCGGTTCCTCCCAAGATTTCTTTCCACTGGGGAGTTTTTTTACTGTAATTGCGTAATTTGTATTCCCACTGTAAAGCCTCTTTGTGACAGTGTCTCTGTAAAAAGCTCTATATAAATATAATTGAATTTAATTGAACTGGAGAGGCCATTTCCTGCTCCACTCCTGTCCTCCCAATGTGGAGCGGCTCCATGCCACAGAGGCTGTATGGCTATTAGGCAAGCCGCAATCACCGACCCGTTTACAGCCGACACCGCGGGGCCCGTTCGCCTGGCCCCCGCGCACTCTCACTGCGGTGTGATTCTGCGGCTGAACGGGCCTGTGGGAGATTAGCAGCTCCTGGCCCTCTCCTCTCCACGGTGCTCATCTGTACGTAAAGCACAGCCCTCTCCACTGGACCTGCAGTGGGGCGCAGGTTGTGCGCTGAGCAGCCTGCGGGTTTAGTGCGTCAGTGCGGAGAAACCATGCCCCCGCCTATGGCTGCCACATCTGCACTCTTCGCCTTATCTGGCCTTAAGAGCAGCTCTCCTGTGCTTAGCGCTGGTCAGGGCTGCAGTCCCCTTTTCTTTAGTTTGCTCTGTGTCTGTGTCTGCGTCTTTGTGTAGGCTCAGCATATCTTTGAATTAACTATTTCTACAGGACATTCTTTTTTTGTTCGTTTTTTCATGGTTCTATGTGTTTATTGGTGCATTTCTGTGTTTATTTGTGCGTCTCTGTGTTTATTGGTGCATCTTTTACTGTGTGTGAATCTTTGACTGCATCTTTGACTTGCGCGTGCTTCTTTGACTGTGTGCGTGCGTCTGACGGTGTATGCATCTTTGACTGTGAGCGTGCGTCTGACGGTGTATGCATCTTTGACTGTGAGCGTGCATCTTTACCTTTGACTATAACTGTGTGTGTGCATGATTTTGATCATGAACATTAGCCTGACCGCGTGCACGTGTGCGCATGATTATGACCGCGAGCATTAGCGTGACCACGTGTGTTGGTGATTCTGACCGTGCCCTCTGTCCCGGCGCAGTATGCGGATCCCGTGGCTGACCTGCTGGACCAGTGGGGCATGTTCCGCGCGCGGCTCTTCAGAGAATCCTGCGTGTTCCACAGAGGGAACTACGTCAAAGACCTCAGCCGGTTAGGGAGGGAGCTCAGTAACGTCATCATCGTGGACAATTCGCCAGCCTCCTACATCTTTCACCCCGAGAACGCAGTAAGTCCTCTGGTCAAGCGTGGGCCCATCACACAGAGCACTCACAGGGCCCATCACACAGAGCACTCACAGGGCCCGTCACACAGAGCACTCACAGGGCCCATCACACAGAGCACTCACAGGGCCCATCACACAGAGCACTCACAGGGCCCATCACACAGAGCACTCACAGGGCCCATCACACAGAGCACTCACAGGGCCCATCACACAGAGCACTCACAGGGCCCATCACACAGAGCACTCACAGGGCCCGTCACACAGAGCACTCACAGGGCCCATCACACAGAGCACTCACAGGGCCCATCACACAGAGCACTCACAGGGCCCATCACACAGAGCACTCACAGGGCCCATCACACAGAGCACTCACAGGACCCATCACACAGAGCACTCACAGGGCCCATCACACAGAGCACTCACAGGGCCCATCACACAGAGCACTCACAGGGCCCATCACACAGAGCACTCACAGGGCCCGTCACACAGAGCACTCACAGGGCCCATCACACAGAGCACTCACAGGGCCCATCACACAGAGCACTCACAGGGCCCATCACACAGAGCACTCACAGGGCCCATCACACAGAGCACTCACAGGGCCCATCACACAGAGCACTCACAGGGCCCATCACACAGAGCACTCACAGGGCCCATCACACAGAGCACTCACAGGGCCCATCACACAGAGCACTCACAGGGCCCATCACACAGAGCACTCACAGGGCCCGTCACACAGAGCACTCACAGGGCCCGTCACACAGAGCACTCACAGGGCCCATCACACAGAGCACTCACAGGGCCCATCACACAGAGCACTCACAGGGCCCATCACACAGAGCACTCACAGGACCCATCACACAGAGCACTCACAGGGCCCATCACACAGAGCACTCACAGGGCCCGTCACACAGAGCACTCACAGGGCCCGTCACACAGAGCACTCACAGGGCCCGTCACACAGAGCACTCACAGGGCCCATCACACAGAGCACTCACAGGGCCCATCACACAGAGCACTCACAGGGCCCATCACACAGAGCACTCACAGGGCCCATCACACAGAGCACTCACAGGGCCCATCACACAGAGCACTCACAGGGCCCATCACACAGAGCACTCACAGGGCCCATCACACAGAGCACTCACAGGGCCCGTCACACAGAGCACTCACAGGGCCCGTCACACAGAGCACTCACAGGGCCCATCACACAGAGCACTCACAGGGCCCATCACACAGAGCACTCACAGGGCCCATCACACAGAGCACTCACAGGACCCATCACACAGAGCACTCACAGGGCCCATCACACAGAGCACTCACAGGGCCCATCACACAGAGCACTCACAGGGCCCATCACACAGAGCACTCACAGGGCCCATCACACAGAGCACTCACAGGGCCCATCACACAGAGCACTCACAGGGCCCATCACACAGAGCACTCACAGGGCCCAAACAGGACACACAGGGCACTCTTCATCCACGCCAACACCGTTATTCAGTTTTTCCAACTGCTTTTTGTTTCACGTTGTTTTTACTATTTAGTTATTCCGTATTAAATTGCAGTTTAAAAGCAGGGCAAGCTGCCGAGTGTGTCAGGGCATATTGTGTAACCTTAGCCCCTCCATCAGAAGGTACTTACTTGCCAAAAGCAGTTTGTGTACAAAATACTGGATGTACAGCCCCTCCTTATTGGATGCACTTTATGGTAATGGAGATGGTGCTTCTACTGGGATAAAGGCACATTACACACACTAGGGCAGTCCCTGTGCCCGTACAAAACGTGCCAGTGCGGAACGGGCCGATTGCTTGGCCCCCCTAACGGCACACACACATCCGCTAGCTAACGGCAATGAGCCAGCTAGCTAACCTTATACATAAAATTGTTCACTGAAAACTATAATGGAATATTAGTGTGCATTTAAACGTAGATCAAGAGCAGCTACGTAGCTACCTCATTGTAGTATGAACACAATTTAGTATGTCATTTAGAAAGGGTCCATAGAGAAGGGGGGAGGGGCACAAACACGGTGGTGTGAGAAAAAATTGATTTGGAGGGAGTAGAAATGTTTGTCCCTTTTCTGAAACCCAAAGCCAGCGACAAAAGCATTGTGCTAACTTTACGTTAGCTAAGTTATGTAAATGTCCCTGTGCTGCTCACAAAGTACCGTTAACGTTTGCGCTTCAGTTATTGAGACCGCACTGCTGTAACGTTACGTATTGGAGCTAGTAATGCCGGTATTGGAGTTTTAAGGCCAAAATGTTTGAATCGCCGCAACTGGGTGATCTATTTAAGCTTACCTGTGTTTTGATATATAACGATTGTTGTCTTAGCAACAAACCCTCTGCAGCTGGTAATGTGCCAATGCACTCTAGCAGCCTCTGCAGCTGATGATGTCACAGTACCCTCTAGCTGCTTCAGATTATATCCTCCTACAGTTTTTAGGACAAATAGCTTATTTTCTGGAGAACCGCTCATCCAATCAACTTCACAGTCGGCACTGCACTTCCTAGGGTCCCGAGCAATACACCTAGCGAATTTCAACTTCATACAGTGCCCGGTTGTCGAGCAAAGCGAAATACAGACAGACAGATGGACAGAGAGGATTTCTTCCAGACACTTACTTACAGTTGTTTTTAATTGCATGAGCGTAGAACCATTTATTAGTATCAATTTGGGGACGCGGAGAAGAGACATGAAGGGGGACCTCACACTGTGCGGCTTTATGCTGTCGGGGTGCAACAGTTCAAACAGCAGCAGACCCGGGTTACTGAAAGGGGGACCCCATTATTTTAATCAAGGTTTTCCTGGCAGGGTTTCAGAAGGAGGACAGGGGATGGAGAGAGTGAAAGAATGAGAGAAAGAACAGGGGAGAGAGTAAAAGAATGAAAGAACGAGAGAAAGAACAGGAGAGAGAGTGAAAGAACGAGAGAAAGAACAGGAGAGAGAGTGAAAGAACAGGAGAGCGAGTTGGCGATTTCCATCCCCAGGCCTTTATATGTGCGTATTCATTAATTATACCAGCTCAGCCCGGGCCTGGTGCTGATCTGGGCTGACGCAACAGCTAAGCGTGGCTCGGTCGTGCTCCATAATCAGATCCGCCCTCAGCTCCTCGTATCGAACCCGTCCTCCCCTCCCCCCCGACCCCCAGGCCTGATGCAATCAGGAGGTACACCAAACCAAGCTTTGAGTTTCATTCTCATCAAATAGATCACACATACATTACATTACATTACATTACAGGCATTTAGCAGACGCTCTTATCCAGAGCGACTTACACAACAATTACATTTATCCATCTGGATATATACTGAAGCAATTCAGGTTAAGTACCTTGCTCAAGGGTACAACGGCAGTGTCCTACCTGGGAATCGAACCTGCAACCTTTCGGTTACAAGTCCAGTTCCTTAACCATTATACTACACTGCCGCCCATACATACAAACCCCAATTCCAAAAAAGTTGGGACAGTATGTAAAATGCACATAAAAGCAGAAAGCAGTGGTTTGTAAATTCTCTTTTACATATAATTAATTGAAAAAAGAAAATATATTTAATGTTTTACCTTATCAAATTTATTGGTTTTTGTAAATGTATGCTAATTCCGAATTTGATGCCTGCAACACGTTCCAAAAAAGTTGGGACAAGGGCAAAAAAAAAAAGACTGAAGTTCAAAAAAGACCTGTTTGGAAAATTCCACAGGTAAACAGGTGAGGCTGTCATGACTGGGAATAAAAGGATATCAAAAGACTCTTGATATCTTATTTTCAGGTACTCAGCGATACTGTAACCTCTCTGCATTTGAATGGATCATTATGGGAATTGGAGAGTGGGACTAGATTAAGCTATAAATTACACGGGAATAGTATGGAACCCATGGTTGGTTAAATGGCTGTAAGTCAGCAAGGGTCTGAGGTATCAAACGAGCCCCAAACCATCTCTCTGCTGCCAGATATGCAGTAGATATGGATGGATCACGTAAAGGGTTGTTTCTCCTGACTCATTTTTCCATAGAGTTCAATAGGAAAAGGAGTCAGGAGAAACGACCCTTAAAGTGATCCATCCATATCTACTGCATATCTGGCAGCAGAGTGATGGTTTGACTTTCAGGCTTGTTTGATGCCCTCAGACCCTTGATGACTTACAGCCATTTAGCCAACCATCTGTTCCATACTATTCCTGTGTAATTGACATTATTTTTACGAGCAATAAGGCTGAAATCGCTATAAAATACAATTAACTCTGCACTGGTGGTGAGGTGTCCTTTGAGGTTAAGATATAGGGTACACTG
The DNA here is from genome assembly GCA_029718625.1 of Synaphobranchus kaupii. Taxonomy (NCBI): domain Eukaryota; kingdom Metazoa; phylum Chordata; class Actinopteri; order Anguilliformes; family Synaphobranchidae; genus Synaphobranchus; species Synaphobranchus kaupii. The sequence continues at coordinate 24,413,755 of CM056394.1, forward strand.
TCCTTACGAAGCTCGACAGCTCCACAGTAAGGACACTCGCCTCAAGTCTTTAAGGGTTGAAGACATTGAAGTAGTTCAGCAGGTTTTCTGGTTTTTTGTTTGTTTTATTGGCTGGGAAGAAAGCCTGTGTGTGACTGGGTACTGTTGGACCCCCCCCAGAATTCTGCTTAGAAGTCGGTGCCTTGCTCTTGCACTCTGTCTACATCCCCCAGGAGTAGGGATGGGTATCTTTTTAGATTTTATCAATACCGGTGCTAAAACAGTACTTTTAAAATGGTACCAGTGCCTGAACTGATATCTTTAAAATACAGAGCAAATGGCGACATTAAAGAACATCTTTTTTATTGCAAAGGCAAATAAAATTAACAATATTTGTCCAAATTCACATAATAAAACCTAACCCAAGTACAATAATTTAACATTTAGTCAATTTTTAACATTAGCTTACTTGCTAACGGTACCAGCTGTCACTGACTGGGTCTACAGAGCGAGTGTAGCATCAGCTAGTGAAGGTGTGCAGCATGGTGAGCGATGCTTCTGTTGCCTGTTACTTCCTTTTTGGAGCACCTGAGGACGGTGGGAAACTGTGTATTTCAATCGGCAGCTACATTTTAGAGCGTTTTTAACGTTAGCTAGCTAACGGTACCAGCTGTCACTGACAGGGTTGACTGAGCGAGTGTAACGTTAAAGAGGCACAGAAATGAGGCACTGAAATCTTCATTGTGATTTGGTCCTGTAGGTACTGGTCGTATGGGAGCTGGTGCCATAGTGGTACCGGGTTTTGGTACCCAACCCTACCCAGGAGTGGGTTTAAGATTCGGTGCTTTACTCTCGCCCTCTGTCTCCACCCCTCAGGTCCCTGTGCAGTCGTGGTTTGATGACATGACGGACACGGAGCTGCTGGATCTCCTCCCGTTCTTCGAGGGCCTGAGCAGGGAAGAGGACGTTTACAGCGTGCTACAGAATCTGAGGGGCAGGTAGCGGAGCCCCAAAATAAAAAAAAACGGCAGGTTTTTACCCGCCCTCTCCTCCTCCTTCAGCCTGACCCTGCCCCCCTCCCTTTGCCCTGCCCCCTCTCCAGCACGGCTCAGGTCCCCTCCTGCCTCAGCCTGTAGAGGGCGCTGCAGAGTGGCGCTCCGGAGAACAGCTGCGCCCTCCCTCCCCTTCTCGACTCGTCTTCTGACTGCACCGTGAATGGACAGAATGTTTGCAGTGCGCTTTACATTTTAAGAATCCTGACATGGGAACGTCCTATTGGCCAGAAAAAGAATAGAAGAAATACGTATATATATATATTTGTAATTCGGAGAGAAAAAAGTAAAAAGAAAAGAAACTTAATTTTTTATCCAAGAGACACAATCCTGTTAAGCTCTTTATAGTTACCAAAAACAACCTTTTTTTGTTAATTTCTTTTTTTTTTCATTTTGGTTTTTAAAAGGAGGAAAAAAGCTGAATCTTTTTTTTTCTTTTTTATTTTGATCCTTACATTGTTGCTATGCAGGCGGTCTTTTCTTGATCTTCAGTAGTTTAAAGGACTGTTTTTTTTTCTTTTCTTTCTTTACTGAATTGAAGTGCCTTTTCGAATGTTGTTTTTACCAGAAAAACAAACTTCCATTTTGTACGCAGCATATTTCCAGAGAACTGCAATCTTTTAATGAGTATATGCTTTAAAACAAGCAAATATGAAACTTTATAAGAAAGCACTGTTATTTATGCTGAAGGTTTTTTTTAATATCATTGGACGCTGGGTACATGTCTCCTAAATATTCTAAATGGTGTTTCTTTCAGTTGGCTATAGTTCATGCCATTATATAGAAGTGATTTTTCTTTCTTTAGTTCATTATACATAGCAATGTGTTGGTGTCATTGTATGCTTTGATGAAGGGAAAGAATGCATTTGCAATTGTGAAATTATGTTACAGGTTATCTTGCCTGCAGGCTCCCAATGACAAGTTCTTGTTGTATTTAGCTTGGGGTTAAATAAGTTTAACCCTTCAGTGACAGAGTGCCAATTGTAATTTGAAAGGATGCCATACACTGGATTTTCTGTGATCGTGCCAGGTGCTGAATGCGTCTCATTGAATTGAATGTGTGTTGAGTTTATTTTGGTATTTAAATTGGGAATACAAGCATGTGCGCTACACTCTTTCTCCATGGACACCTTAAAACTAAACTTAAATGCCCACGTGTCTTTTTATGTTTTTATTACTGTTTTAACTTTTAGTGTTTTTATGTCTTTTAAGAGTTTCTAGGCTCACCTGGTGCTTTTTTCCCCTTTTTTGATTGTGGGCACTTCAGGTGAATACCACAGACTCTTTAGTGGGTAATTCTATCTCCCCAAACTGATTTTAGTGTTTTGTTAGTCTTAGTAGTAAATGTGAAACTAAACAGCCTTCCCCAAGTTCAGCAACAGAACACAATTGCAAATGTGTCCTTCCCACCCTGGCTAAAATGACCCTTTATTTTATGGACAGTGCATTTGTTCTTTTTTTTGTTTTGTTTTTTTCTTTACTTTTGGAATTGTTATGGGCGGGGGGGGGTGAACTGACAGTGTGGGATTTTTAACGTTATAATTTGTAGAACTGTTTTCATTCAGACTTTGTTTAAAGCGCACCGTGCTGCTGCTAGAATACAGTCACCGCATGGAGTCGGCCGCAGGCCGCCGGAACTGTTCCTCACCGCCGTGCCTAAGTCAGGAGGAGCCGCGGCCGCGCGCGGAGTCGCGACCCCGGGCAATAACCTGGCTGGAGACGCTTCCTCCTCCTGCCCCCCTGCAAACATCTACCCCACATCTATCTCTTTTCAATTATTGTGCTTCTCGTAGCTCTGGTTACCTTTTTATTTTCAAGTTTCTCTTCTCAGTATTTTGTTTTGAAAAAAGAAAGAAACAAAAAAAAAAAAAAAGGAAAAAATGTGTCATGCCCGTGTTTATTTTGACCCGTGTTTTTTCTGCGGCGAGCACAGTAAGGTTCTCTCTACAGGCTTTATGACCCAGCTGGTACTTATGGGAATCGCAGTTACTTTATGAGTGTGTGTGTGTGTGTGTGTGTGTGTGTGTGTATGTATCTGAGTGAGCGAGCGTGTATGTTATCCAGCCACCATTGGTGTGCAGTGGATTGTGGATTGTGTAAAAAGCACGCGTGACACGCGCGCACACAGAGCGCCAGACCTGTGGGAGAGCTTCACTGTGCTGCCGCTCTGCAGCATTATTTTCAGTGAAATGTTACATGGTTTGTGGAGTATATCTTTCAGAGACATGTCATATTTAAAGCACCTTTTTAAAAGAAATGAAAATTTTTAAGTTTTCTATGACTAATAACCTTTTACTGTACTGCATAAACTGCTGAAATAAACACTCAACTATCAGTGTGACCGGGAGACCACCTTGTCCAGACGTGAAGTGTATGGCCGTGCTTTGGTGTCGTTTCTTTGTGTTGCGTGCCGATGTTTACATCGCAGGGCTTATTAGAGCCCTTGCTCATCTTGGATCAAATCAGAAAAAATAACTCAACTGCATTTGTGTTGAATTGTATCAAAAATCTTTGTAGGAGATTCAACAGTTTTGTTCCTCCTGCAAATCGTCTAGTTTTGCGAATTGGAGGAAGTGCTGTATAGCTGGGGTGTCCAATTTTATCTGAAAAGGGCCAGTGTGGGTGTAGGTTTTTGTTCTAGCCCATCATTAAGACACGTAATTCTACACATCAGGGTCTTGATTGAAGACCATGATCCGTTAATTAGTCGAATCAGGTGTCGTATTGCTTAACCTGCACCCACACCGGCCCTTTTCAAATAAGATTGGACACCCCTGCTCTATAAGTAACCATTGCAGATTCCCTGCTATTACATTTTGGTCCTGGACTATCAACCACCAGAGGGCGTGCTTTTTTATGTGGATTCAAAAACTTTTGAGTATCAACCACCTGTAGCTGAGTGAACATAGCTGTTTTTGATAACTTGTATCAAGTTATGTCCAATAGCCATGTGATCTGCTATATTTTTATATTTTAGGTAGGGGACAATGAAAATTTCAATCATTCATACACTATGTAAAAGCTTGTGACCAGTCACAACCTCCATTTTGGGATTTGTTTGAAAATAATTGACTTATTTGTAGTTCTTAAAATGTTCTCGTTTTGCTGTCACTGTGGAGAATGCCCATATCTCTCTTTGGGAGAGTAAAATGTATGAGGGGATGTATATTTATATACACTACTCACAAAAAGTTAGGGATATTTGGCTTTCGGGTGAAATTTATGGAAAATGTAAGTTCACGCTACAGTGATATTATACGTATCATGAAAGTAGGGCATTTAAGTAGAAGCATGCAATGGTGATTTCCTCATCTCAAACAATTTATTGAAACAAAAGCCAACAACAGTGGTGGGTATACCACAACAAAAATGTCAATGTCTCAATAACTTGTCATGTGCCCTTGAGCATCAATTACAACTTGACAACGACGTCTCATGCTGTTCACAAGTCGACTTATTGTCTGCTGAGGCATGGCATCCCACTCTTCTTGAAGGGCGGCCCTCAGGTCATTGAGGTTCTGGGGTACAGAGTTACGAGCCTCTACACGGTGAGTCAGCTGATCCCATAGGTTTTCTATGGGATTCAGGTCTGGAGAAAGTGCAGGCCACTCCATTTGAGGTACCCCAGTCTCCAGCAGCCTTTCCCTAATGATGCGACCTCGATGAGCTGGAGCATTGTCGTCCATGAAGATGAAATTAGGCCTGTGTTGTTCATGCAGGGGCACAATGACTGGATTAATGATGTTATTCAGGTAGTATGGGCTTGTCACTGTACCATTCACAAAGTGTAGGGCAGTTCTGTATTGACTAGACACACCTGCCCACACTGTAACACCGCCACCACCAAAGGGTCGTCTGGTGACAACAGTGGCTGATGCATAGCGCTCTCCTTGACGTCTCCAACATCGTTGGCGGCCATCATTTCTGCTCAACGTGAATCGACTTTCATCAGAGAACAGCACTGAGGCCCACTGGTCCCTCGTCCAGCGTAAATGCTCCCTGGCCCATGCAAGACGATGACGCCTGTGCCTGGTGGTGTGGTCAGCAGTGGCGGCTCCTGAGCTGAAAATTGGGGAGGCAGAAAACTTCCCTTTAAACTGATTATTGGTCTTAATCATTTTTCAATCAGTTTCCTTGATTAACAATAGGCTACATCAGCGTTTAATTCACCAATTACTCAATGCCATCAAATGTAGCCAGTTCTCCTCAATTAGGCTATTAGGCAAGTAATAAAATTATTTTAACTTGCATCGCAAAATTGTGCACATTTTAATCAACATTATAATTGTGGATACATGTGCTCTTCGTTCTCCGCACTCTTAATTCCGAAAATATCCATGGAAATTAAACGATCTTAAAGCTCAGCTTTTGTTAGATAATTTTTTTAATTATTTTTTTTAAATAATCTAACAAAAGATGAGGTTGTGCTAAACCTGCAATAAAAAAGAATCTAACAAAAGCTGAGCTTTCAGATCGTTTAGTTTCCATGAATATTTTCGTAATTAAGAGTGCGGAGAACGAAGAGCACATGTATCCACAATTATAATGTTGATTAAAATGTGCACAATTATGCGATGCAAGTGAAAATAATTTTATTACTTGCCTAATAGCCTCATTGAGAAGAACTGGCTACATTTGATGGCATTGAGTAATTGGTGAATTAAACGCTGATGTAGCCTATTGTTAATCAAGGAAACTGATTGAAAAATGATTAAGACCAATAATCAGTTTAAAGGGAAGTTTTCTGCCTCACCAATTTTCAGCTCAGGAGCCGCCACTGGTGGTCAGGTACCCTTGCAGGTCGTCTAGCACGCAGACCACGCTGATGTAAACGGTTTCGAATGGTCTGACGTGACACTTGGGTGCCTCTCACCTCCCTTAAATGTGCCTGGAGTTGAGTGGCATTCATCATCCGGTTCCGCAGGGCACTGTTCACAATGAAGCGGTCATCAGTGTGGGATGTGGCCAAAGGACGTCCACTTCTATGCCTTTCTGTGACTCTTCCAGTCTCTCTGTATCTCTGTTGCAACCTGCTGATGACACTCTGTGACACTCTAAGCTCAGTGGCCACTTCCCTCTGAGAACATCCTGTTTGAAGCCTCGCAATGGCGAGGTACTGTTGATCAATTGTTAGGTGTCGTCTTGGTCTCATGATGTCAAAATGTGAACAGCATGATGAAGAGGACTGTTTAAATACCAATTCTAATTGAACCAGGAAATTTATTGGTCGATTCATGGATCAAACACCTGTTGTGAATTTTGCCGTTCAGCTCCTTGTTAGAGAACAGCAAGTTGTGCAAAAAGTACTGAAACATTGAATAGTTGGACATGTGCATTCAAAAGTTTAGAGAAGGTCAAATTAATTTCACCTGTAAAGGTTATAGTGCATTTTAGGTTCATCCTGAAATTTCACCCGAAAGCCGAATATCCCTAACTTTTTGTGAGTAGTGTATATGTAGTCAGGTCTATAGGTATTTGGACAGTGACACAATATTTGTTGTTTTGGCTCTGTACTCCAGCACATTGCATTTGAAATGGAACAGTGACTATGAGGTTGAAGTGCAGACTTTCAGCTTAAATTTGAGGGTTTTACGTCCATATCGGGTGAGCGGTGTAGCAATTGTAGCCATTTCTATGCATAGTCCCCCCCATTTTAGAGGACCAAAAGTAATTGGACAAATTAACAAATTTTAATAGTTATATTTAATATTTGGTTGCATATCCTTTGCATGTCATGACTTCCTGATGCCTGTGACCCAACACCATCAAAAGACTCCTGATATATTTTCAGGTACTCTTACAAGCTGTACTATGTCTGCATTTGAATGGATCTCTATGGGAATTGGGGGTGGGACTAGATTTAGCTGTAAATTACGCTGAAACAGTATGGAACCCATGGTTTGCTAAATGGCTGTAAGTCAGCAAGGGTCTGTGGTATTAAACAAGCCTCAAACCATCTCTCTGCTGCCAGATATGGATGGATCACGTAAAGGTTTGTTTCTCCTGACTCATTTTTCCATAGAGTTCAACAGGAAAAGGAGTCAGGAGAAACGACCCTTAAAGTGATCCATCCATATCTACAGGCATTTTTAGCAGACGCTCTTATCCAGAGCGACTTACACAACTTCTTATTACATCTTATTACATTTATCCATTTACACAGCTGGATATATATGGAAGCAATGCAGGTTATGTACCTTGCTCAAGGGTACAACGAGTGTCCCACCTGGGAATCGAACCTGCAACCTTTGGGTTACAAGACCAGTTCCCTACCCATTACACTACACCACCGCCGCATATCTACTGCATATCTGGCAGCAGAGTGATTGTTTGAGGCTCGTTTGATACCTCAGACCCTTGATGACTTACAGCCATTTTACCAACCATGTATTCCATACTGTTCCAGCATAATTTACGGCTAAATCTAGTCCCACCCCCCAATTCCCATAGAGATCCATTCAAATGCCGAGAAGTTATAGTATCGCTTGTAAGAGTAACAGAAAATAAGATATCAAGAGTCTTTTGATGCTGTTGGGTCATAGACATCAGGATGTCATGGCATGCAAAAGATATGCGACCAAATATTAAAAATGATTACTTTATTCTATATATTAATGCAGGGGTGCCAATAATTGTGGCACACGTGGATTTGTTAAAAATAATTATTTGAGGGATTTTTTTTTTCTCATAAATTTACTTCAATTAAACTTATTTTTCTAATTTTTTCAGTGTGACATTAAGCTAATTCACCAAGCCCCTCTTTACCAGGGGTGCCAATAATATTGGAGGGCACTGTATGTGTTCCATACTGTTCCAGTGTAATTTACAGCTAAATCTAGTCCCATCTTTTCACTATAAAGCATTATAGTTAAGTGCTTAAGCATAATATGATGCTAACGCTTGACTGATGTTGCATTCACGACATATGAGAATTACAGTCCGCATCCAGTGCTTTGGGTCTGAAAAGCACAGCCATGAATAAAATGCATTATTGTTATTATGTATTTATGGCTACAACTGAAGTTCCCGATAGGGAAAATAAGTTACTCTATTTATTTGGAATATTTGTACTTGAATAGAAACCTGTGTGGTCCTACAGAGCCTAGACAGCCGTATATTTTCTTGATCCGGAAACCTCGAAAATGCTAACAAATCAACTGACAACACAACTTCTATGCACTCTAGCAGAATGATATGCTTTCATTGTACCATGTATTAAAACCCTGGCAATCACCTGGCAAGACCCTAGCAACCATCTAGTAATACCATGGCAACCACCTACTACACCCTAGCAACCAGATAGTAACCACCTCGTATCACCCTAGCAACTACCCAGTAAGACCCTAGCAACCACCAAGCAATCCCCTAGTAATAGAATAACTTATTTTCCCTTTAGGGAACTTCAGTTGTAGCCACCAGCATCAACAAAAAAGACAGTGGGGCAGACCCACAACATGTAAACAAACATATCAAATAAAGACATTCAATAGAATCACTGCATTAATCAAAGTGAATTAAAGTGGAATACAGGCATGATTAAAAATAGCCCCCGCTGTCCCGAGATGTCCAGTATCATTAAGCAGTCCAACACACAAACTCTGCCTCCACACACGGTGTTGCGGTCTCTGTACACTGTCGAAACGGAGCACCGAACTGCGTCAGCCTTCCCACTCGTCACCTCGCTTCTCCCCGTATTATCTTCTCCTTCCCTTCGCTGGTTGCCTTTTGAAGATTGCCTGCACTCCCGGATCAGTCCCGACAACTCAGGTGAAGAGCGATGGTAAACTTTGTTGCTGCAGCATCAACGGACATTCCCGAGCATTTGTTGCTAATGCGTCTCCATAGTGATGACCACAAACAAAATTATCCCGACTAGACAATTCGCCAATATCAAAACAAGCGGCAGGAGTGCCCCGAAAAATCTCCTGCCCGCTTCCCCGTCCAACACCACACACAGCGTATGAAAAAAACAGGACAAAAGCCTGACACAACAAAATACATTCACATTAACAAACACAAGTAATACCATATTAACCAACAGGGACCCTACCAACCAACAAGACCATAGCAACCACCTAGAAAGAGCTTAGCAACCACCTGTCTATTTTGAAAGATTTCATACAATTAATGGTATATTCCACTTAATTTAAACCATTTTAAAGTCAAGAATTATTGAATGGGTAAAATTGTGCGTTTTCTACTCATGGTTTTTAATAGAACATATTCATCCAGTGCCATTCAGCTTTCAGTTCATATTGCCTATTTCAGTTCAACATCCTCATAGTAATACATGCCATTGCTAACAATGTCCATTGTTTGTGTAATGTCTAATTTCTATTCCCAATATATAGTGTTCTGTCCTTTTCCAAGCCAACTTGAAGTTTGTGTTCAAACTTGTCTTTTTGTAGGGAAGACCTGTTCTAAACCTTATGTACCACAGAGGACAATGCATAAATATACATCACATTATACAGTGAAAAGTTCAATAACATGCAAACTGTTCCTTCAGAAACTAAATTGAGTTATGCATTTGCAATACATTGTCTGCAGAAGTATGATGTAGGCTATGCAGACACATTCCATAATGGCTCATTACCATGAGTTCAAAACTATTGCGCCATGGTCACGTTTGGTTGTGAAAACCAGGAGGTAAGTGACAAGTTTGGCTTTTTTAAATAGGTCTGGTTTGGGGGAAAAGGCAGTGTCCTGCCCATCTCCGGCACAGTTTCAATTATTTCCCGTTAGGCTACTGTAATGTTACCTGCGGTAAATCTTTTGGTCGTAGTGGTAACAACCATGTAGGTTTACTCACCTCAGTTCAAGTATAATTTAAACAGTTAGGCTACGTTAACATTGTTCAATTTCTTAGTCTTTGAAATAAAAAGCATAGCACGTGCACATTGTTAAATTTAACCTTGGGGATCAAACCTATTGAAGACCAAATGTAACAAATTAAGCAATGAAATTAATAGGCCTATCTATTCATTATTTTAGATCCATTTATTTCATGTCATATTTATTTCCACTTGCATTTATTTCAAGGCATATTTATTTCAAAACAACTCAGCCTGTCAGGCAACATGAAAGGGGTAGGGGTATTGGTATGGGGCAGACCCTGCCAAGCCGTAACTTGGCGAATGGGCATACCTGCCATCCCAATCCCAGAGGAGAAATTCTAGCAGCATACATTCACCTTTACCAAGAAAGCTATATTGTATACACAGTTAAAATATTTTGCTGAATTTCAGTTCAATTGTAAGGTTTAACATTAAAATATGCATGTCATAAATAAAATGGTGTTTTTCATATACCCAAAGCATGACTGGATGCACAGTTCAAACATTTTGTCAAGCCATTTAAAGTTTGTGTGACAGCTGAATTTAAATGTTCAAGTTTCAGACAGTGCATTGCATGTGTGAGTAACTTGCCATTGAAAAGGTTTCAGATCAAACCACAGCGCAACTTGATGCAATACAAAGCACACCCAGACAGTGAATTGAATTTTTGGAGGACTTTATTTACAGGGTAACAAATCCCTCTTCAGCTGCTTAACCTCAGTACAGGCCCACATCAATGCAATCGCTTGGAACAAACGAAAGGATAACGTCTGTGACAGGATACATTTTTCCAAGCTTTGCCTGCTGATAAAATAAGAGGAATTAGTGCATTTCCATCATATCTCCTGTAGCAATAGGGATGAGGGGAGTGTGGTTACCTCCCCAGTTTGAAAGCACGCAGTGCTCCTTGCCCCCAGAGCTCTTGGGTTCTCCGTAATTCCACTTTTTAAAGTCCATTTTAGTACCATCAGACCATATCCATGTTGCCTCCTGAACAGAGAAGCACAAATGCATCAATATTGATTTGTCTCAAGCACACACCCAGATGTCAATTTAGATCAAGAACAGATAAGCAATTAATGTCCATATCTAGAGCAGTTCTCACCTGTAATTCAGTCACCCCTCAGCAAGAGGTCAGAGGCTTCTTAGCAGTCAATTATCACCTCACCAGTAATATTAATCAATTAAGCACAGAATGATTGACAGCAATGTTCACACCGTCAGGTGCTTTAGTGCAGAGCAGTCAAGTTTGTTCTTTCCGGGATGTTGGTCGATTGCCACAAGTTTTTAAATACCTGCACAAATCTACACTAATCTTTACAATGAAATGGCAGTGGTGTAGCACATACAAATGCTACATTTAAACTTTGCCATTACATTTCCTTCTGCATGAGGTTTAATGATCGACTCTTTCTACGGTACCTTGCGCATGTAGGACAGTCCGATCCAGAATGGATGCTTCTCACCAGTACGCATTTGCAGCTTCTTAAGAAAGTCATGATCACCTAGAGTGTGTTCTGAGGCCAAGTTTCCGCCAATAGACACACAGCGCCTCTGAGGGAGGGGGGGGTTGGAGGGGAGAAGTGGTACAATTCACAAGAGCAAACATTTGGGGGTTTCAGGTCTAAAGGACGAACATACAGATGGCGGCCAACTACTCACCACTACTCACCATGGACACACTGCGTGGAATTTCACCCACCCCACCCATTTGGTGCCACCCCCCCCAAAATGAAGTGCATATCACCGCTTAAATAAATAAAAAAAATCACAAATCCAAGGATTCTATAACCATTATTGTGAAGCTGCAAAAATCTGCCTGAACCAATGGAACGCGCACAAACTGAATTAATATTTTAAGCTCCAGAAAGTGGAGCCCCTTTAAGAGGTTACCTCAGCATCAATCCAGCTTAGCATTTTGGGGCAATAATGGAAGCAGCGCTGATCGTGGTGCACCCACCCTTCAATGCAGGGACCCTGACAAATTTCTGTCCCAGCTGCTTGATACAAGGGAGCACACACATAGACCAGGGATCACAATTCTGTCAATTATATACACAGAGGAACTTAGTGTCCAATTATTTGGTTCAGTTAAAGCATTAGCACATTGGTGCATTACATTTAATCATGAAGTAAGACTTGCACATTGCTTAAATAAAAAAACTCACCTAAAGTCATGCTAGAAAGAACAGCAACGCAGAGGAATGCTGGCAATGTGAAGGAAACCATGACGACTCACTACCAGGAGAGAAAGACATCCACATTACCCATAAAGACACAAGATCAACATCACTATGAATGGTGTTTTTTTTACAGCCTCTCTAGTGCTTTATATTGTATAAAAAAAGCCAAGAATAAGTGCTTGGTCACCTTATGACAGCCTGTTGAGTTTGGCAATTACAAGACAAATTCTCTTCTTTTGGTCTTAACTGAACCGGTCCTTGCCTTTTAAATCTTTTGGGGGTGATTCCCCCTGATTGGTGGGGTCGGGGGAGGTATGGGCAGGGCAAAACCAGTCCTTGAACACAGCTGTACGTCCTCTTCAAATCAGTTGCACAGCCACATCCACCGTTTAATATGAAGATTCAGGCAGCTTGTGCCAATTGGCAAACAAGAGTCAACGGATGAAATGATGGATTTTAATAAAATGAAATTTAAAAAATATATACTTTTGAGGACACAATACATATGAATGCATGTCATAGTAATACAATTGGACAGAACATAAGGGGGCTTTTTCAATAAATAATGTGAATTCCAGTACATTCCTTGACCTGACTGAATGAACAAAGTTGACATTAATTTAAAATAATTTTCGTTGTTTATTCTCATTTATCTACTATGTTTTCTTTATGACCATCAACAGCAAGGTAACATACAGTACATGAGCTCTGCATTTAAATTATATGTTATTTTTAATTACTTGTGTATGTATTTAAAAACCACATTGTTTTACTTAACTAGTCTGTCATAACCTTTTTCTGACAATAAATGTTACGTCCCACTCTACCTTGATGTATCAGTAGGCTACCTTGTGGGTGTATATTCAGTGAGATTCTGTTGAATTGTAGCCTATGTGTAGAACTCATGTTGCCAGCAATGCCTGCATGGGTACACTGTAAGCCCTTATGATCCTGGAGACAAATTATTATTGTACCCTATGGGATGACAAGTATGCTATTTTAATAAGATGTATATGCCACGCGGCGTCACAATTGGTACATTGAATAATTGAGTTATGTCATTCACGATTGTGGTTGTTTGAACGTAGGCTACTCGCAATTGATCCCTGCATGAGAATTCTCCGTCTACAATTGCCGATTTAATTATTGTGCCGGCTTCTGGTCGTAATAAAGCCCCTAGTTGTTTGCTTTGGTTCTCTGCTTTCTTCCTGAAAAGTAACAGTGAATGGATTGTGTGAGAGCATATTCCCATTTGAAAAAAAAAAAAAGCCAGCGCTTGTTTTCTTCATTGAAACTACTTTGATGGTGACTGTGAAGAGGATTGCACTAACAGGAATTCCAAATCTGGAAAGAGCCATTCCATTAAGGTGAATTTTTCTTTATTTTTTGTTACTGGCCTTATTTTTGTGTTTTAGTCACTTCCTGTTTCTAACATTTTCCCAATTTAGAGTCCAGCCCGTCCAGTGAGCCCCTGTGTTTTAGTCACTTCCTGTGTCTGCTCCATCACCACTCCAGGCCTTCTGGTGGGTCACCCTAGATCCCCTTGCCACATCCTTTAACCCTAGCCCAACAGACCCTACTGCTCCTTTGCATGTTATAGATATTGTTATGGGTACTGTTTATGAGGAATTCAAATGAAAGTAAAAAGTGTGCCTATTAACCCCTACATGTGACTCCAAGGACACAACTGCGCATGTGAGATGAGCGCAAAAATAAAGCCTCCTGGTTCGGATGTGCTCCCAATTGGTTTCTATTGGCATCACTGTCTCTATACATTATATTAATAACATATATAATAAAATGTTTTCAGTGTGAAGTTTGGCTTGGTCAAATTCAAATGATCACCACCAAGCCAAACTTCAGGTCTCTACACTATCAGGGATTTCCAGTACTATTTTTTTATTTTTTTTATTTTTTATATCTGACTACAATACAGTAGACCAACCTAGCTACACAACTGTATTTTAAACAACATGTACTCATCACTGGGCAGATAGGCTCTTTGAGGTTTCAACCAAATTCCTACTCTTAGACAGGGTGCAAAATTAACACCAGCCACCAGCTGGTGAAATTTTGATTGCGGCTGGTAATATTTTTACTCTAGCACCCACTTTTGCCAGTAACCAACCAGGTTGTGTTACTTTGTGAAAAGTAATGTGGCTGGTAAAATGTTGAAAATGGCTGGTGATTTTTGCCCGGATGCACAGCGGGCGGGCCTAAAAGACTGAGGCCGTGTCCGAATCAGCACTCTTCCGCACTGTTGAGTAGTTTTGGTGAGTAGATAGGGTGAGAAAGTCGTAGAGTATGTGAAAACTTTTCAAATTGCAGTATACTTCGAACACCCGGATGACACACTTCTGGGGTTTCGCTGAGTACGTTCGGGAGCACACTTTTCAGGAAGTACACAAATATTTTGGTTACATAAATATGATGTGAAGCTTCGTTTAAAAAAAAAAATGAGGCGCAGCTTCGCTGACGTTTCCCTTCAAATACAACAAAAACAACATGTGACATGGCAGCGCAAGGGTGGGACACAGGGTTGCCAGATCTTGTAAGACTTTCCAGTCAAATGGCGACTCAAAACTGGCCCAAATTATAGGCTTTTTTTAACCAAAACCAACGTATTTTAAATAGAAATCATCATTACATCACATTACAGTAATTTAAGACGCTTTTATCCAAAGCGACGTACAATAAGTGCATACAGAGACGTCATCCTACAGAACAGACAAGACAAAGCACATCCTTCCCATAATGTAGCAGCTATCCCTAGTAATGAACGTTGACTGTAGTTCTCAGTAAGCTGTGGGTAAATCAGCTATACTACACTGCTATTCTAAATACCATTGTAAACAAACAGACAGGAAAACACAGGGAACTAGTACCATGAGGTCCTAGGTTACAATATCAGACAAGGTGGAGTCTGAAGAGGTGTGTCTTCAGGCCTCGACGGAATGCAGGCAGGGTTCGAGTAGAACGTAGGGAAATGGGAAGTTCATTCCACCACTGAGGAGCTAGGGTGGAAAAGCTCCACAGTTGGGACGAGTGAGAGCCTTTGACACGGAGGGGGGGAAGTGCGAGTCGCCCTGCTGTAGAAGAGCGTGGTGGTCGAGCAGGAACATAGTTCTGGATTAAGTCCTGCAGGTAGGCAGGGCCTGTCCTATTGGCTGCAGTGTATTGAACCTGATCCTGGCTGCAACTGGCAGCCAGTGGAGTGACCTCAGCAGGGGGGTTACATGGGAAAATTTCGGGAGGTTGAACACAAGCCGGGCAGCTGCATTCTGGATCAGTTAAAGAGGTTGCGCAGGCCGGTAGGCTCGCGAGCAGGGAGTTGCAGTAGTCCAGGCGTGAGGTGACCATGGTCTGGACAAGAAGCTGGGTGGAGTAGGTGGTCAGGTACGGTCGAATCCTCCTGATGTTGTACAGGAGGAACCTGCAGGACCGTGCCGTCCCCCTGATGTGCTCTTTGAAGTCCAGCCGGTCGTCCAGGACCACCCCCAGGTTCCTTGCAGAGCGGGAGGCAGCTACCACGGTCCCGTCAACGGAGAGGTCATGTAGTGGGGAGGTCTTGTACGGCATGAAGAGGAGCTCTGTCTTGTCAAGGTTGAGCTTCAGGTGATGGGTAGTCATCCACTCAGAGATGTCAGTCAGACAAGCAGATATCCTCTCCTTAACCTGTATTTTTACTTTTTAAAATAAGTGCGTGCTTTGCGGCTTTTCATTTTTACCTGTGACTGCACTTTGAAAGTATTCCAATTTAGCTGTAAAACCGCGGGCATAGCAACACTAGTGGGACGTCTTATGAACTGCTTACGACATTACATTAGGGCGGCAGTGTAGTATAATGGTTAAGGAACTGGGCCAAAAATTTGCAGGTTCAATTCCCAGGTAGGACACTGCCATTGTACCCTTGAGCAAGGTACTTCATCTGCATTGCTTCAGTATACTGTATATCCAGCTGTAGAAATGGATACCATGTAAATGCTGTGTAAGTCGCTCTGGATAAGAGCGTCTGCTAAATGCCTCTAATGTAATGTACAGTCGTTTAGCAGACGCTTTAATCCAAAGCGACATACAAGTGCATACAGAAAGGTCATTGAAGTAACTACAGAACAGATAAGACAAAGCACATCCTTCATAGAATGTAGCAGCTATCCCTAGTAATGAACGACACTTCCACAGTGTGGTTGGAAAATAGTATGTACAAGATTTCAGTCGTGAAATAAAAAAACTTTTTAAATATCGCTTAATCGCTTATAGCCTACTTCATTGCCGCTTTCTCTATTTTTAAGATTTTTTCCCGGGAGATATGTACAGGCATTAAATTTAAACTTCCGAAACAGGAAGCTTGGGGTTACAGTAAAGCATTCTGGGCAATTTCACTGCCCGAAGTCGGAATGTACTACAAAGTCATAACCAAGATATATGTCGAATTCAAAGACGCCCTGGTTTTTGTGAGTTCGTGATTCCCGTACCCCACCCACAACCCCTAAACATAACCTCACAGAAGTTCACGTAACTCGGGCTCATGCCCGAACTGTTAAGCACCATAATTCATTGGACAGTGACACATTTTTTTGTTATTTTGGAAGAAAATAAGATATCAAGAGTCTTTTGATATTGTTGGGTCACAGACATCAGGAAGTCATGCCATGCAAAGGATATGCGACCAAATATTAAAAATTATTACTTTATTCAACATTATGCTATGTGTCACTGTCCAATGAATTATGGTGCTCACTGTATATTACGAACATATTTCACCACCACTTGGACCATATCATGGCCAAGTAACTACACAACCCCTCAAGTTTCTGCTTTAACAGTTGGCAAGGTGTTCTTCTCTACAAATGCTTCACCCTTTTTTCTCCAAACATATCTTTTTTGGTTGTGGCAAAAAGTTAAATTTTGGCTTTAATAAACATTGTTCCAAAATGCTTCAGGCTTCTCAAGGTTTTCTCTTGCAAACTTCAGATGCTTTAAGGCTTCTTTCTGTTTAGAGCAGGGATCTCAAACTCCAGTCCTGGAGGGCCGCTGTGTCTGCTGGTTTTTGTGATTTCCTTTCAATCAGCAGCCAATTTAGGCCTTGGAAACAAGGTGTGCAGACTCTTTAGCCAATCAATGACTTAAATTAAACACTTAAGTGCAGGAACACATCGAAAACCAGCAGACACAGCGGCCCTCCAGGATTTGAGTTTGAGATCCCTGCTTTAGAGGAACCCATGGTTGTTAACAACAGACAGAACAGCCTCCGCAGTCAGGTGCTTTAGAAGGCATGGAGTTACTTGAGAATAAATAGTTCTGCCCTGGAATTACAGTCAAGCCGGAAGGTCTGCACACTCTTTCACCTTCTCCACGTTTTATTACGTTACAGACATATTCTACAATAGATTGAGTTCATTTTTTGTCTCAAAATTCTACACAAAATAGCCCATAATAGCGACCCTGTTTTTGGATCCTGTTTTTGTACCTTTGCTGTGCCTTCCCGGTTTTGACCCCTGCCTGTTTCTTGACTACTCTTTGGACTGTGCTTTGTACCGTTGCACTGTGTCCCCGGTTTTTGACCCTGCCTGTCTCACCACGGATTGCTGCCTTGCCCTTTATTAAACTTCGGTTTTTCATACTCCTGCCTGCGTTTGGGTCCTTCCCCCACCGACACCTAACAAACCCTGACAGAGAACTGATGTTATATACCATTTTGTTGTGGTGGAAGTGGGGGTGGGGTTTGGGGCGGGTCCGTGGGTGGATTGATTTCCTCATTTTTTTGGATTCCTCGTGTCTTAAGTTATCAGGAAGCAGTTTGGTACAAAATAGTGAACCGTACCAAAATAAAATGTTAAATTTGGGAGCCTCAATTAGTTTGATTTCTCACAGATCAAATTATATTTCTACAAAATAATGTTACATGAATGTTTCTCTCATAAACATGACATTGAGAATGGAAAAATTTCACATCATGATTTTTTTACTCCCTTTCCTACGAGGGATAAAAAATGGATATTAGAATGAGTGCTTGTTCTTTGAAAAAAATATTGGTTTTATTTTCCTTTGCCTAGCCTACAATTATCAAAGAGCTGTCATAAAAAGAAAAATATGTAAACGTAGGCTATGACTGTCTGGTATATAATACCAGACCAATATTAGATGGATCATTCATTGATAGACAGTGTTTGGATCATAATCGCTTTGACAGAGATACGATTTTGTAGCCTACTTGTGTGAGCACAGCTGCTCCAAAATTATTAGGAAGCGCAAAGTAACTCCCCGCAGTGTAGATCTACCAGTGCTCCAGGTTAAAATATCTCTCCTTCCTGGCCACATCCTTCAAGCATGTGACAGATGCACTCAAAAAATAAATCTTTGGACAGTGGTTGCAAGTAATGGTCTATTAAGTATATGCGACTTCAACTGGTTAAGTTGAAGACGTCGCATATAGGCTATTATGTTACCATACATTACTTTATTAGGTATTTATAAATCTTTTTTTAAGTAAATCCAACAATTTATTTGTTTACTTAGTAATATTGCGTGCAACCACTGTCCAGTGATTTTTTTTTTGATTGTGTGGTGAGTATATCCCAGTCATCAATAGAAGCTATGATCCTTTTATCAATGCAATGTATTAATACGTTCACTGCATGCCTATACCCAGGGGGTGCAACCCGGAGGGCAGGTACAAGAAATAGGTAATTAGAATATCATGCCTTGTACCACCCACATTTTGAGATAAGCACCTGCACAACACGTTAGAATATGACGCAAGTCAGCTCGCGTTAAATCCGCGCAGAAGAGAGACACTTAAGCGCATGACTTAAGTTGACCATCTCTGAATCCGGCCCTTAGAGCCATTTTACCAATCATGTGTTCCATACTGTTCCAGTGTAATTTACAGCTAAATCTAGTCCCACCCCCCAATTCCCATAGAGATCCATTCAAATGCAGAGAGGTTATAGTATCGCTTGTAAGAGTACCTGAAAATAAGATATCAAGAGTCTTTTGATATTCTTTTATACCCAGTCATGATAGCATCACCTGTTTACCTGTGGAATGTTCCAAACAGGTGTTTTTTTGAACTTCCCAGTCTTTTTTTTTTTTGCCTGTCCCAACTTTTTTGGAATGTGTTGCAGGTATCAAATTCGGAATTAACGTATTTACAAAAATCAATAAAGTTGATAAGATAAAATATTAAATACATTTTTATTTGTACTGTTTTCAAGTAAATATATGTAAAAGAAAATTTACAAATCACTGCATTCTGTATGCATTTTACATACTGTCCCAACTTTTTTTGGAATTGGGGTTTGTCCATAACTTTGACTAACAAGTCAGTTTGTCAAGTTGATTGTGATGATTGCTGAACTCGCCAGGCTGTTGTTCGTGAACAAAAATAAAACGATTGCATTAAGTGCTGCCCCCTGCCCCCTGCCCCCATTTTAGGGGACCAAACGTAATTGGACAAATTAACATAAACTTAAATAAAGTCGTCATATTTAATATTTGGTTGCCCCTTTACATGCCATGATTTGACTTCCTGATGTCTGCGACCCAACAATATCAAAAGACTCTTGATATCTTATTTTCAGGTACTCTAACTTCTCTGCATTTGAATGGATCTCTTTGGGAATTGTTCTAGATTAAGCTGTGCATTAAGATGTAACAGTATGGAACACATGCTTGGCTAAATGGATATACAGTAAATGTGGATTAATGGTGGAAATTAAAGGTTTCTTCTCCTGACTTATTTTTCAAGAGTTCAATAGGAAAATTTGCCAGGAGAAACAACCCTTAAAGTGATCCATCCATATCTACTGCATATCTGGCAGCAGAGTAATGGTTCGAGGCTTGTTTCATACCCCAGATCCTTGATGACTTACAGCCATTTAGCCAACCATGTGTTCAATTTTAAATCCAATGTCCTGGAGGAGCCAAAACAACAAAAAAATGTGTCATTATCCAAATACTTTTGGACTGCACTATATGTAAACCAATCTGTACTTTTCAATAACAATCATCAAGTGTAATGGGGCGTGGTGTGAGGTAGGAGGAGCCAAACAGAGCAAGGGGATTCTTTAAGCCCTAAGGCCACTAAGGTGGGATACCCTGCAGTTAAGGGAGGAGACAAGACAACGAACAACGAACACGACTACAGACGCTACTGTAGGGAAAAATAAATTTCCTGCTTCAATGTTCTGACACAATCAGCCTTACTCAATGATCAAGGGGGGTTAGAAACAAAGCCTGGTGACGACGGCACCGCTAGGGTGTGAGTCGGGAGTTAGCCAGCTTACCTAGGTGACAAAATCTAGGCAACGGACTAAAAAGGAAAAAAAGCCATGAAGCGAGGACAGAAAAGAGCCAGGGGGGAAGAGTCCGAATAACCACATCCACATAGGCGAGTATGCCAGGGGGGACGAGTCCTAATAGCTACTTCCACATAGGCGCGTCCCGCATAACTCCAATGAAGCACAACGGAGCAAAACGGTCTCCTTAAAAACCTAGACCAAAATAATACTGACTTAAAATAGAAAGGGCAGGATAATACCACACACAAAACAGCATAAATTATGCCAGACCATACACCACAATACAAATGAACAAACAATCAATATGGAAGCCTCAACCGAAGGAAACGGGAGGCTTATATAGCTCTCAAGGTGACCATGCACAGGTGTGGATGCTAACAGAAGCTCCGCAATCCAAGCAGGGCGGAGCAAGCATCTACCAAAAGAGCCAAATATTGGACTGAATAGAGTTTAATTAGTACTGGACATTTTTCCGTGTATGCTTAGCAGACCCTTTCAGGACATTAGCAAAAAATTACTGCGGGATCACTGACATTTTATAAAGAAACATCCATTGTGACCAATATTCAGAGCTAAATTCTTCATACGTATATGACAGTGAAAGTAGTGGGGGAAAAACATAAATGTCTCAGAGATATACATATATATGTGAGTTTCTCATTTTCTAAAAGGATATTTATCATGGTTTTGTTGGCCTAAATGCTTGCCCCATTGAACCCAATTAAAAACCCACCAAGAAGCTGTGGTTAAAAGATTACTTTCTCGTTAGTAAAGCAATCAGTGAGGTCGTGCTATGCACGATTATAAATGAGGGGAAACTATCTTTCAATAAGGTCAGGGTTAAAAAATGGCGAACCTATCCTTTAATGGGCGTGAACAAGGACAGTGCTGGTTACCAACCAGAACCTCCTGCAGTTCGAGGAAAATTTCACCAGTCAATGTTAAATCTGTGTGTTGCTACTTATCCATATTGTGGAAGCAATCTGACCAAATACAGCTTGTTTCATGGGAGTTTGAGGCCAGGAGCTATGGGAGTTTGAGGCCAGGAGCTATGGGAGTTTGAGGCCAGGAGCTATGGGAGTTTGAGGCCAGGGGCTATGGGAGTTTGAGGCCAGGAGCTATGGGAGTTTGAGGCCAGGAGCTATGAGAGTTTAAGGCCAATAAAAACCTGAAATGGCTGCATATGCTCTCTTTCAAGATAGGGTTTAAAAGACTGGAACATTCTTCTGGCATATTGGGTCGTGCTTTGGGTATTTAATGCTTGCAGATAGTAAATATATATTTTAAGTTGCTAGGGACATTTGTCCTTTAAGAAGCAGAGAGGATGGCAGGGACAAAAGAGCTGACCATCTGGTGAGGCTAAAGAATCTGTGGTCTGTTCTCCCACAAACCTGCCCATGGTTGGACAGCATGTTGTGAGCCATAGCCATTGCCGTGACTACGGAGGGGTGGGCTGGATTTGCATTGACTGCCAGACTAAGTCCTCCCACCAGCTGGACTGATAG
The DNA here is from genome assembly GCA_029718625.1 of Synaphobranchus kaupii. NCBI lineage: Eukaryota > Metazoa > Chordata > Actinopteri > Anguilliformes > Synaphobranchidae > Synaphobranchus > Synaphobranchus kaupii. The sequence goes on from CM056394.1 coordinate 24,435,614, forward strand.
GTCGCCAGGTGTCACAAGGTCCGCAGTCACTGTGACATCACAGGAACCCAGAACTCCATCCCATTGGTTAGATACAACCTGAGGGGCAGAGAAACTCTCACATCTTCCTCAATCTGTAACAGTATTAGACTCTATCCAATCCACACACTACAGATCAGTTACTGTAGCAGTATTAGACTCTATCCAATCCACACACTACAGACCAGTTACTGTAGCAGTATTAGACTCTATCCAATCCACACAGTACAGCTCAGTTACTGTAACAGCATTAGGGTCTATCCAATCCACACAGTACAGCTCAGTTACTGTAATAGCATTAGGGTCTATCCAATCCACACAGTACAGCTCAGTTACTGTAACAGCATTAGGGTCTATCCAATCCACACAGTACAGATCAGTTACTGTAGCAGTATTAGACTCTATCCAATCCACACAGTACAGCTCAGTTACTGTAACAGCATTAGGGTCTATCCAATCCACACAGTACAGCTCAGTTACTGTAATAGCATTAGGGTCTATCCAATCCACACAGTACAGCTCAGTTACTGTAACAGCATTAGGGTCTATCCAATCCACACAGTACAGCTCAGTTACTGTAGCAGTATTAGACTAATTGTGTGACAACCTGTTCATTTGTAAATCTGTACAAAAATAAAGACCAATTGATTGATTGTTTTATGAATTGATTGATTGATTACTGTAAAGTCTGTGGTATTGCACTTACTTGTAGTGATGTCACTCCAGGCTGTAGGCCAATCACATAGGTCCGCTTGTCAAGCTCAGCCACCCTTGGGTTCTCCACCATCAGCCAATTCCGGACCAGTTCAGTCACATCCATGAACCAATCGGGTGAACCCAGCATGTAGGTCAGCTGACCCGTCTCGACAGACGCCCGGGCAGCAAACTGTGCGAGCACCTGGACCGCAGAGCGCTGATAGATGGGGGCACACCTGTGTCCCACAGCCAATCAGCACACAGCCAGAGAGCAACGACAGCTAATCAGCACACATTCTGTCTTACACACTCACAGCCTGGTGGTGGAACAGATTGTGCAGTGTAGCGGTGTAGCGGTACGGCGGTGGAACAGATCGTGCAGTGTGGCGGTGTAGCGGTACGGCGGTGGAACAGATCGTGCAGTGTGGTGGTGTAGCGGTACGGCGGTGGAACAGATTGTGCAGTGTGGCGGTGTAGCGGCACGGCGGTGGAACAGATTGTGCAGTGTGGCGGTGTAGCGGTGGAACAGATTGTGCAGTGTGGCGGTGTAGCGGTACGGCGGTGGAACAGATTGTGCAGTGTGCCGGTGTAGCGGTACGGCGGTGGAACAGATTGTGCAGTGTGGCGGTGTAGCGGTACGGTGGTGGAACAGATTGTGCAGTGTGGCGGTGTAGCGGTACGGCGGTGGAACAGATTGTGCAGTGTGGCGGTGTAGCGGTACGGCAGTGGAACAGATTGTGCAGTGTGGCGGTGTAGCGGCACGGCGGTGGAACAGATTGTGCAGTGTGGCGGTGTAGCGGTACGGCAGTGGAACAGATTGTGCAGTGTGGCGGTGTAGCGGCACGGCGGTGGAACAGATTGTGCAGTGTGGCGGTGTAGCGGTGGAACAGATTGTGCAGTGTGGCGGTGTAGCGGTACGGCGGTGGAACAGATTGTGCAGTGTGGCGGTGTAGCGGTACGGCGGTGGAACAGATTGTGCAGTGTGGCGGTGTAGCGGTACGGCAGTGGAACAGATTGTGCAGTGTGCCGGTGTAGCGGTACAGCGGTGGAACAGATTGTGCAGTGTGGCGGTGTAGCGGTACGGCAGTGGAACAGATTGTGCAGTGTGGCGGTGTAGCGGTGGAACAGATTGTGCAGTGTGGCGGTGGACACTCACCGGCCCTCTGTGTACTGAGTCCAGCCCTCGATGGCGTTCAAGACCGGGTCAGAGAGTGACACCAGAAGAGGGGCTATGGGCGCCCAAACGGACAGGCAGTGTGTGCCACTCAGTGTGCCCAGGTGGTACTCCACCCCCACACAAGTGCTGCCAACCCCTGATTCGCTCCCATCAACAAAGAGGGTGGAGCAGTCCCTGGATACCTACCAATCAGAGTATCAAAGCATTACTTCCCTTGCATTCCTTATACCCAGTTAGATTCATTCTGTCAGTATGCTCCAATAACAATACCTATTCAGGCTCTGTCAGTGGATTTCGCACTGCAGCACAGTTACCTTAACGATGTCCTCGTTAGCAGAACAGCAGGGCGCAGTTACCTTAATGATGTCCTCGTTAGCAGAACAGCAGGGCGCAGTTACCTTAACGATGTCTTCGTTAGCAGAATGGCAGGTGACCGCAGCTGTGACATCAGAGACCTTCTCATCATGACCCACAGCCAGGACTATAACAGGAAGTGACACAGGCTGGCCGTTCAAGATGGCAGTATTGATGATTGTGTTGCTCTGTGGTAAAAAAAGTGAAAACAGTGTTCTTTGTTCTTTCAAGCACGTTCATGGCAGCGACCAGTAATCCAGTTCAGACTAAAGACACAAGGTAAGGGTGAAAAATGTAATAAGTTGCTTTAACTGATCGATTAACTGCTGAGTATGATGTGGGCTCTTTATAAAAGTTTTGTATTATGATGATGATGATTATTATTATTAGTAGTAGTAGGAGGTAGTACCTCAGTTATGGGGGCGATGCCTACAATCTCCCTGTCTGTGAAGGAGAATGTGCTCAACACTCCGCCGTGTGGCGGGGGTGGGTTGTTGCGGCCTGAATACTCCACCCACCAGTGCACGGCCACTGTCATGGCAACCCCAAAACTTCTCTCCAAACCATCCAATGAGAAACAAGCGACCTGATGAAGAACAGAGGGGCTGAGACAGAAAGAGAGATCAGTGAGAGTGAGAGAGACAGAGAGACAGACGGACCATATAGTATCAGACATTAAAACATTTGTGATGAAATTAGTCTCAGTCAGATATAATATCTTGGTATAATAGAATAGGGGTAGGGTGGGGGTCTTGTCACTTTACACATAGAAAACAGAGTGGAGATCTACTGTTGTGGTAACCGTGAGGCGCTGGACTGCTGGACTGGTTTCTGAGTTCTGTTTCTAAGTGGAAGGTGAAGACGGTTATCTCTGGTTGAAATGTGGCACTTCCTTGTTTTTGCTAATGATCGTAAGGTCCTGATATCACCCTGCCACCTGCCAGGATCTGGGCATCCACCAATCACCAACATTATTGTTCTATTTCTTGTTACCCAACATACTCCCTGATTGGTGGAAATCTTCTCTGGTTGCTATGGAAAAGGCCCATCCCATTGTGACACAAGGTTCCTTGCCTGTGTTTTGAGTCATGGTGACTTCACACCGTGACGTCACAATGGCCCACTTTATACCTAAAGTTGCCTCCCTGGCCTCTGACTTGTTTGAGACAGATGACTGAGATGAATTCATGTCTGGATCCTGTGGTCCTCTCCAAGGAAACGGACCAGAAATCAGATGCCACAGATGGCTGGGCCAGCAACGAGATTAACTCTTTCTTCACACGGAATCTAAATTAAAATAAAAAAGGCGCAGAAAGAAAGATGTTTATAAAGTGGAGTGGAAGCAGAAGAGTGTTAAAGTATCATTTGTATAAACATACCTGATGACCACTAAATCCCCAGTGAAATTTGACCTCACACTAACAGAAACACCGATTGGTCGATCCGCTCGGACTGGCCCCCGGCGATAACCAATCAGTACATTGGGATCCAGTGGTAGCTCCTCCTCTTCCTGCCCATCTGAACACCCCAATTCCTCTCCAGACTTGTTTTTCTCTACAGCCCTCTCTGGTAGAGTCACAGCTCCGATGTAATCAAGTCTTCTCTGGGACTGCTGCAGTTTGTCCTCCGTACAGCCAGAGGGCGACATTTTGGGAGTTGAGGACGTGCTGGAGGAGTAGTAGAGCTGGATGTAGTCTATGGAGCGGCTGAGTTTGCTCCTTGGAGAGGTCGGGGGTCCCAGTGGCGGTGGCCCTGGCGTCTGTCCCTGTGCCTGGGTGAGTAATGCAGTTTCTGGATCTCGTGTCTGTGGATCCTCTCTCTTCTCTTTTCCGCAGTAAACCAGTTCTTTGGGAGTCTGAGAGAGATGGTGCATAATCCAAGAGGGGCCTAATGAAGTCCAAAGAGAACAAAAGTGAAGGAAAACCTGGAAGTCTTTGTCAGAGTCCTTCTAGGAAACTACAGTCTGGCACAGACACATTCAACAGTACAGACATGTGCAGCAGCAGTACAGACACCTGCAGCAGTGCAGACACAGGGAGCAGTACAGACACAGGGAGCAGTACAGACACAGGGAGCAGTACAGACACAGGCAGCAGTACAGACACAGGGAGCAGTACAGACACATGCAGCAGTACAGACACATAGGACATTACAGATTATGTCCTCCTAAAACCCAGCAGTTAATTTATTGTCCCCTGTAGGGGACAGAAGTCTCTGGACTTAATCTGAAGAACCATATTTTCTACTATGTGAAACCAGAGGTGCGTTCAAATTCAGCGAACAGAGCCGAATGGCAAACATGTTTTCTTTGAACGGTTAAATTTGAACGGCTTTTTAAAAACGTTCCAAATTGTTTGCATCTACTACCGGTATCTTCAATTGAAATCTCCATGGGAACACATTTCCCTCAGTCCAGCGTCCATTTTTGTTCGCCGCAAACTACCTTTTCAGACCATTCGCTTATGTTTACAAACGTTTGCACCTCTGCACTACATGGGACGTTCAATAAAAATAAAATAAATTACATCTTTGAAAATGTAATGTAATGACACTGCCACATGTGTTTTTATCCATCACACTTGCATTATTTAAAAATAAATTCAAATAGCAAAATAATAGCCATTGTCTGCCGGGTTTCAGGAGGATAGGTTTGTCTACTTGTGTAAAGCAGGAGGCTTTCTGCTCTTCCGTCTCCTTAAATGCGCCACCACGCCAGTGAAACAAAACTCGAATCCTGAACTTCTGTCCTCTCTCCCCTTCCCTCTCCCTTTCCACAGCTTTAGACAACAGGAAAGCTGTGAGAAGGGGCGAGAGAAGGAGGAGGGAGCTAGGGACTGGCTGGGAGAGAGAGAGAGAGAGAGATGTATAGCATCAAGGTTTGTGAGATGGTTCCCTGCCACAGTTATTTTCCCCGCCTTGCATTTGAAACTGCTCATCTCTACTTCAGAAGCATTATCATTTCTGCACATTCAATAAGGACAGAATTCTGGGGGGGGGGGGGGTGCTGATCTGGGCAGGGAGAGACGGAGAGAGTGGAGGCATGTGGGTGTGGGCTGTGTGAAAATGGAGAAAAAAAGAAAATGAAATCCATTATAATTCTGCCCAGAAGAAATCCTGATCCGGTCCAGGATTTCTTCCCAACTTCTGCCCTCAATTATGCCATCAGCTCAGTCATGTGATCTGAGATTCTAGAAAAGGTTGTGTCCGAATCAGCACTCTTCCACACTGTTGAGTAGCCTTGGTGAGTAGAGAGGGACGGGAGCACACTTTTCAAGAAGTACACGAAAATTTTGGTCACATGAATATGACGTGAAGCTTTGTTTAAAAAAAAAAATGAGACGCAGCTTCGTTGACGTTTTCCTTCAAATACAACAAAAATAACACGTGACAAGGCAGCACAAGAGTGGGGCGCAGGGTTGACAGGTCTTGCAAGACTTTCCAGCCAAATGGCAACTCAAATCTAGCCCAAATTATAGGCTATTTTTAACTGAAACCAACATATTTTAAATAGAAATCATCATGTTTTTACTTTTTAACATAAGTGCGTGCTTTGCGACTTTTCATTTTTACCCATGACTGCACTTTGAAAGTATCCCAATTTAGCTGTAAAAACCGTGGACATGGCAACACTGGTGGAACGTCTTATGACCTGCTTACGACACTTCCACAGTGCGGTTAGAAAATAGTATGGCGGATATTTTTCGCGGACTGCTAAACAGTGCTCATTAAACAGCACACTTCTGCTAGTGCACTGTACGCAGGAGACAGGGCGCAGTAGATAGGGCTCTGATTCGGACAAAGCAAAAGTCATGAGCTGCAGACTCCATACATGTCCATAAATGTCCCACTGCGGTAAACTGGTACACCCCCCGGGTGCGTCCCAATATCCTTCACTCCTCACCTCCTTTCCTCCACTCGTCTCCTACAAGGAAGTATGCAAAACAGCCTGTACATTTCAAGTACACGTATTTTGCATGTACAGTATACAATGTACCTGACATTGCGGTTTGCGTCGAGACATTAATTAATGTGTAACCAGAAACAGAAAGCCAGTGTAATTTCAGTAGCACAGGAGTGATGTGTTGGCGGGGTGTAATTTCAGTAGCACAGGAGTGATGTTTTGGCGGGGTGTAATTTCAGTAGCACAGGAGTGATATGTTGGCGGGGTGTCATTTCAGTAGCACAGGAGTGATATGTTAGTGAGGTGTAATTTCAGTAGCACAGGAGTGATGTGTTGGCGGGGTGTAATTTCAGTAGCACAGGAGTGATGTGTTGGCGGGGTGTAATTTCAGTAGCACAGGAGTGATGTGTTGGCGGGGTGTAATTTCAGTAACACAGGAGTGATGTGTTGGCGGGGTGTAATTTCAGTAGCACAGGAGTGATGTTGGCAGGGTGTAATTTCAGTAGCACAGGAGTGATGTGTTGGTGGGGTGTAATTTCAGTAGCACAGGAGTGATGTGTTGGCGGGGTGTAATTTCAGTAGCACAGCAGTGATATGTTGGTGGGGTGTAATTTCAGTAGCACAGGAGTGATGTGTTGGCGGGGTGTAATTTCAGTAGCACAGGAGTGATATGTTGGCGGGGTGTAATTTCAGTAGCACAGCAGTGATATGTTGGTGGGGTGTAATTTCAGTAGCACAGGAGTGATATGTTGGTGGGGTGTAATTTCAGTAGCACAGGAGTGATATGTTGGCGGGTTGTTTCTCCTGGCTTATTTTTCCAGAGTTCAATAAGAAAATGAGTCAGGAGAAACAACCCTTAAAGTGATCCATCCATATCTACTGCATATCTGGCAGCAGAGTGATGATTTGAGGCTCATTTGATACCTCTTACACTTGATAACTTACAGCCATTTAGCCATGGATTCTATACTATTCTTGTGTCATTTCTAGCTTAAACTAGTCCCACCTCCCAATTCCCATAGAAATCCATTCAAATGCAGAGAGGTTATAGTATCGCTTCTAAGAGTACCTGAAAATAAAATATCAAGAGTCTTTTGATATCGTTTAATACCCAGTCATGATAGCATCATCTGTTTACCTGTGGAATGGCAAGCAGGTGTTTTTTTGAGCTTCCCAGTCTTTTTTTTTTGCCCCTGTCCCAACTTTTTTGGAACGTGTTGCAGGCATCAAATTCAGAATTAGCATATATTTACAAAAATCTATAATGTTGATAAGGTAAAACATTAAATATATTTTCTTTGTACTGTTTTCAATTAAATATATGTAAAAGAGAATTTACAAATCACTGCTTTCTGCTTTTATGTGCATTTTACATACTGTCCCAACTTTTTTGGAATTGGGGTTGTATGTACAGTGCACAGCAGATAGCAGGTAGCAAGCTGGTTGTGGTGGGAATGTTTGTTAAGGTATTTGTATTGAGGGCCCAAACAATATTGTGTTTTATTACTTCATAGCGTGACTGGGGTAACCATACTATAATGGCAACAAGTGGCTCTCTGGGGTCGCCGGGTGCTGTGATTTTGATTTGATTTGATTTGCACAATTAAAAAAAAAAAAAAACAGTGGTCAAACATTTATAAACACTTACGTGCAGGGAAAACCCAAAAAACCTCTAAGGGCTTAACCAGGGGTACCCATAGAAAACATGAATTATAGAAAATACATAGTAATAATAGATGATGATGAACAATAATAGGTAATCATACATAAAAAAATAAAAAATAACATTAGAAGAAAATATAAGAAGAAAGAAAAACAAAAAAAGTGAGGGGGCAATGACAATAATACTAAGTAGATTAATACAAGTTAGAAAGGAAAAGAAGAAAGAAAAATAAATCCTAAAAATAATGATATTACTATCAGGTGATTTTTGAGCGATTTTTTAAATAAAAATGGGGAAAGATCTACAAAGTAGCGAGGAAGTGAAATCCAGATCTTTGTGATTGAAAAAGTGGCGTGAAGGAAAAAGCTAAAATGAGCCTATGGAGGCAAGAATGTTGAACGAAATGAAGGAGCATAAATAAGTGTTTAAATGATAAAGACAAGCCCTTCCCATTACATTACATTACATTACATTTATTTAGCAGACGCTTTTATCCAAAGCGACGTACAGTAAGTGCGTACAGAGACATCATCATCATTACAGAACAGACAAAACAAGGCACATCCTTTGCATAATGTAGCAGCTATCCCTAGCAATGAACGTTGACTGTAGTTCACAGTAAGCTGTGGGCAAATCAGCAACACCACACTTCCCGACGGAAGGAGGACCGAGTGAACAAGCAGAATGGTACCAAAGTTTTAGTCAAGTCAAGTCAGGTTTGTTTGTATGGTACATATTCATACAACTGAATGCAATTCAAAGTGCTTTACAGAATAATGAAAAAAAGCTTGATTTGACAGTACAATTAAAACTACAGTAGTTAAAATCAGTTTTAAAAAAAAAAAGATAAAACAGTTTAACATCTATTAAAAAGATACATAATAAAGAAAAATAATAAAAGAAGATAAAAAAGTGCAGATAAAAGTGCATTGCAGCGCTTTAAAAAGCAAACAGAACAGATGTGAGTGCAATATTATAGTGCTCAACAGAGTTAGTAACCGGAAGTTGTGAAAATGAAAGTAGAAAGCAGGACAGGATCTATATTTTTGATGTTCCTGAATGCAAAGGTGCGTTTGTTAGAAGAGCTGGGCAATGGAGCACTGAAATCTAAAGTGATAAGTTTATGGTCAGAGACACCCATAGGTATGCCAACAAGGTTAGCTATGTTTACACCATTAGTACATACTCTAGATTTGGTATGTACTAATGGTGTAAACATAGCTAACCTTGTTGGCATACCTATGGTCAGAGACACCCATAGGTATGCCAACAAGGTTAGCTATGTTTACACCATTAGTACATACCAAATCTAGAGTATTACCCTTTTTATGGGTAGCAAATTTGACATGCTGGGTAAGGTTGAAATAATCCAGCACTTCAGAAAAGCCCACTGCATAACTACAGCTGGGATTGTCTACATGAATATTAAAATCTCCAGTTAGGACCATAGCATGACAAATTGGACTGAGGAGTGTTAGCAGTTAACTAAGTTCAGAAAAGAACAAGGGGTTAGGATTTAGGCACAACCAGCACTGGAGAAGAACAGAGAATTTTACAGGCAAGACATTCAAAAGATAAACATAAACATAAAAAAAAGGGTTAGACGGCAACAGGACATTCAGCCCAACTTGGCTCGTCGTTGAAATTTTTTTAAAAATAATAAAACAATCAATAAATATAAACAATAAACCCAATAAAATACCTTAAAAATTCATAAGATGTTACTTCAGGAACAGGTATTTCACTACATTACATTACATTACATTACAGGCATTTAGCAAACGCTCTTATCCAGAGCGACTTAGGGACACTAATAGTAACAGACTTATAAATAACAGCAAGGCCACCACCCTGACCAAAGGGCCGTGGTTTGTCTAAGTATTTGTAGGCAGGTGGAGAGCACTGGTTAAAATAGTCATGTTTCACTAAGGCAAAGAAAGTCCAGTCTTTTATCCAGAATGACATCGCACAATAACAAGCTCTTATTATTGAGGGAGCGTGTATTTAGATGAGCAAGACAGACACTTTTAGCACGAGTGTTAGTTAGTTGTGGATAATACAGCATCCATTTGGAGATAACACAGCGCGCTAATGTTAATTCCACGGGTGGATTTTTCCTGACGGTGACTATTCCTGAATCTAGTAGGCCTATTTCCAGAAATTACAAGAATGGCACTTTGGCATAATGTATCTCGATCGAAAGGGATAATTGTGGAAGCGTTCCCATAGTTACTAATATGGGTAGCAGTAACGGTGAGTTACATTACATTACATTACAGTCATTTAGCAGACGCTTTTATCCAAAGCGACATACAAAGCCAGTTGCATATTTGTTTTTAAAAGGCGTGTACCCAGCCTACTGGGATGCAAACCATCACGACTAAAAAGTTCAGCTCGGCCGATAAAAGCAGCGAAGTCATCAACATACGATAGAGACAGAGCACAACAATATCCTTTAAGCCAAGTATGAAACTGCCTAATTCGACTGAATCTGACGTCACCATACCGGGGAGCAGGGATTGGACCTGAGATCATACACAGTGCTTACCGGAATCCAAAACGGTTTGAATTAGAGTCTTGAAATCATCTTTAAGAATTTCAGATTGTTGGTATGAAATGTCATTCCTTTTCCCTTCACGTTTCTTATGATGGAGTCACCGGTTATCAGTGAGGGAGGAGGAGGAGGGTGCGATGGGGTATGGTCCAGGGAGGGAGCTGCAGCTCGAGAGACCGCATGTATGCCAGGCCGTGTGCGAGTGATAAGTTCAGAACAACGGTCAACAGGAGAGTTTGCCGGTCTGGTCATAGCCGTTAATTAATTAATTTCTTGGTGTTTAGTCTATAGATAACCTCTAACCTTCACACCAAGTCACGAATGTTCAACAGAAAACATCCATCTCACAGACTGCTTGTCTCTGCAGATTGTGAAGGATGAGACACAGAGGGAGTGAGACACAGAGGCCTGCTTGAAGCCTACTCAGTGTTCACAGAGAATACATTGTCTAATTACTTAACTCAATATAATTGATCTACTAATAATCAAAACTATAATACATGCTTAATGATAATCATGTGATTGTCTCTATGTTAATACACACACATTGTAAAACAGAAAATTCCTTCACAATGTACATGGAGACAGTGGCCTAGCCAGTGTAGAGGATGATGGGACATCAGGGCACCTGGCCAGGGAGCGGTTCTCCCACTCGTCCAGAACGGTGAACCTGTTTTCCAGATGAAGGTCCATGGGTGGAGGAGGGTGGTGGGTGCACCTGCCAGAGCGTTAACCCCCATGGATTACAGTCCAAGACTCTGTCTGAAGAGTAGTGGACCAGGGTCCTAGGTCTCACATCCAGGTGGGGCCAGGTGTCTACATTTGGGATTGTGGCAACATCCAGGCAAGGTAGAGTCTGAAGAGGTGTGTTCAGGCCTCGATGGAATGCAAGCAGTGCTGGAGAAGAACGTAGGGGAATGGGGAGTTCGTTTCACCACTGAGGAGCTAAGGTGGAAAAAGCTCCTCAGTCGGGACGAGCGAGAGCCGTTGACACGGAGGGGGGGGGGGGGGAAGTGCGAGTCGCCCTGCTGTAGAAGAGCGAAGTGGTCGAGCAGGAACATAGTTCTGGATTAAGTCCTGCAGGTAGTCTGGGCCTGTCCTATGTCCTAAGAGAAAACATAAAGAAAGAGGCACTTAATTGGGAGAAATAAAGCAGCGCAGGTAATGGTCAGGGAGGAAGCCTAAAATAATAATGGTCATGATCATAGTAATGATATTAATAATAATAATAATAATAGTTAAGTGCTGTATGTGTCAAACTGCTGGAGGATTATGCATCAACTGAACCTTCCTCGGTCAGAAGGAATAGGCAAGGGATCCAGGGAATATAATGACCGTCAAACTTTAACTATACCACCACCATGGACTTCAGTACAGGTATCAGGAGGATTAGCATGGAAGTGATGAGGAGTTCTGTTGTATATAGATAAAGTAAATATATTACATATACATGGGTTTATGTCCACTCACGGACATGATTTCTCTAGCCTCCAGCCCAGCATCAGAAAGTTTTTGCTGCGGGCGTGCGGAGTGATATTAATTTAAACGTCCAGGTAAACAGGTGTATTATTGCATCATAGGGGTACTATATCGTGAATATAGGCACAGCTTTGAACGCCTCTCAACCAATCATAACGCGTGGTCAGAATTACCCGTTTTATAATAAATTGTATATAGTATAGACTGTATATAGCTAGCTTACAGTTTGGTTTTTTTGAATATTCTAGTAAATTATAGTTTTTTTTTATAGTTAGCTTGATAGTCCCTTGTTTTTTGATAGTTCGTTTTTCAGTCTAGCTTAGCAAGTAGCTAGCTAGTTTATTTAAAAAATATATACCCTATATATATACTTTATTAAAAATAAATATACGCAGCATAGTTGAGCCAGGAGTTGTATTATATGCATGCTACACATTTACCTTTGCAACGTCCCTACAACATTCTCTCTTGGAGAGAGTTCAATGCAGTGACCACGTGCACCCGTTGAAATGGAACCCGATATTGTTGATATCTAGCAGGTAATGTGATTGCCTACAGCCTGTGTAAAATGAGTAGCCTACATGGCATGGGCAACTATTTGTACAGCGTGTGATTTGTTGTTTGCTGGCCGCATCATTATAAGCCCAAACGAGGCTATGCTAGCCTCTCGAAGGATTAGTAGTAACCATAGACCATAGAAAAATAGTAATGCCCAGCCCTTCCATTTGTATTCCGTAGGCGTGGCAACTTGTGACTGGCGTTGTCTGACTCCGCCCATAAACTGTAAGCCCTGGCCGTTGCAGTTCATAGTAAAGCAGGTACCTGGAACATGCGCAGTAGTTTGGGGCTATATATCTGCTCTCACTACAGGCAGAGAGTTGGCTGAGAGCACATTTTAATCAGGAGCACAGCTACTTTTAGACAAATAAAAACAAAGTTTTTGGGTGGAATTCCCCTTTAATTGCTACTGGGAACGTTGGTGATTTATGAATCTGGGCCTTTTTTTTGGGCACTAATTTTAAGTCGCTCTGGATAAGAGTGTCAGTTAAATTGAACTGGATAATAGTGTTACCTGAGAAATCAGGAACTGCTTGGGAGTTGCGTTTCACTGCCTGCTGTGCATTCTGAATGGAAACACACACACACACACACACACAGAGGGAGATTTAACAAAACCTTGATTGTACACTACAAGCCAGTCTTATACAGTCAACCCTCAGGTTAGCCACCAAAGCCCCCAATAAAGAACAAACCACACAAAAACACAAAATCAAACCCAACTACAAATGTAAGCCACTAAAAATAACAAACAGGAGAAAAAACAAAGCAACACAACGCAAATACAAAATGGACGTATTATTCATCACCACCAGCTTAGTGTGCTGGTAAAGACCAATTCTCCTCCCACCTGAATACACATTTATACATTTTTTTGGTATTTATTTATTTATCTATCATTGTGGCACTCTCGTGTTCCATACTCCACAAGGTAAACTGTTAAGTTTGTATCAAGAAGATTGTCGTTATACTGACATTTACAGAAAGTACATGACCATTTAATGTGTCGTCTTGCAGTGTATTTTTTACAGTGCATATTTTTCTGCTGTTCTGTAATCAGGTCCTAATGCACAAATGTACAACCTAATGTACAACCTAAAAGTACTTACCTTAGAGTCTGTGTGAGGCACACACTTCTTTTTACCTACAGAAAAAAAGAAGCGACATCAGTGATCAACGTTTTGTTACGACAGGCAAAAAAAGGCAATGAACAATTTGTACCAGTTGTAAATAAGACTGAACCTCAAGGCGGGAAGTACACTTGGAAAGCTGGTAAGGATGAGGACCACATATTGATGAAAGATCTGTAGGGTTTATCAAAATTTGGTGCATCAATGAAACACTTCCCTATAGACAAATGCTTTAAATCGCCACAATGTTTTACACTATCACAGCCTGTCAGTTATTTATTAATATGTACTGACCTGTCTGTTTTACACTATCACAGCATGTCAGTTATTTATTAATATGTACTGACCTGTCTGTGTTACACTATCGCAGCCTGTCAGTTATTTATTAATATGTACTGACCTGTCTGTGTTACACTATCACAGCCTGTCAGTTATTTATTAATATGTACTGACTTGTCTGTGTTACACTATCGCAGCCTGTCAGTTATTTATTAATATGTACTGACCTGTCTGTTTTACACTATCGCAGCCTGTCAGTTATTTATTACTATGTACTGACCTGTCTGTGTTACACTATCACAGCCTGTCAGTTATTTATTAATATGTACTGACCTGTCTGTGTTACACTATCACAGCCTGTCAGTTATTTATTAATATGTACTGACCTGTCTGTGTTACACTATCACAGCCTGTTAGTTATTATTTATTAATATGTACTGATCTGTCTGTGTTACACTATCACAGCATGTCAGTTATTATTTACTAATATGTACTGACCTGTCTGTGTTACACTACCACAGCCTGTCAGTTATTATATAGTAATGTGTAGGACTCTGTGGGCCCCTCTGCTGTAGTTTGGGGGTTCAGCACTCAGGCCAGTCACATTAAAATCCTGAGAGCTGGCGCCTCATTCTAACTCTGCCTGCAGCTGAGAATTAAACAGATGGATTATGGGTAATCTGGTGGTGAATCAATCAGATTTTTTGCTATTGGCCATCTGCACTCAGATAAACTCTGATCCTATTGGTCACCTGCACTCAGATAAACTCTGATCCTATTGGCCACCTGCACTCAGGTGAACTCTGATCCTATTGGCAACCCACCTGCACTCAGATAAACTCTGACCCTATTGGCCACCTGCACTCAGGTGAACTCTGATCCTATTGGCAACCCACCTGCACTCAGATAAACTCTGACCCTATTGGCCACCTGCACTCAGGTGAACTCTGATCCTATTGGCCACCTGCACTCAGATGAACTCTGATCCTATTGGCCACCTGCACTCACACAGAATCCTGTTCCTGTTTCTGAAACACTGAGGAAATGTGTGTTTAATACTGACAAAGCTGAAAGCAGCGTGATCGATACTTACGCCAAAGCAGAACAGCAACAATTAAAATAAAGAGCAAAAAGCCGACAACAATGCCAACAATCATCCCTGTGTTGGAACCTGAGGAGAGAAAAACACACACTTTTAAAAACTGGCAAAAGGGGCACAAGACCAGCATTTATTCTGTTTTCTGACAGAAAAAGTTTTTGAGAGCAAGTGTCAGAGAGCAAATCTGTGCATTCAAATTATGTTAAAACAACATATTCAAAACCTCCTCATACAATATACTGTGTGTAAAAAGCGCACAGAGACTCCAGTGTGTAGGTGTGGGCAGACAGGGATTATGGGAGTTTTTAATCGGACGGAGCTGCAATTGGTCCAATAGAAGCCGGTCCAGGGTCACATGATGGTATAATAAACACAATAAATCTGTAATTAGAACAGTTGTAGATATATTTTAATCTTGACTGTTTCTTAGGGGGTACCAAAATGGGCCCTTCAAACTTTACAATACAACATATATTAGATTAAGAAGTAAACAGATTGACACACTGGTAAACACACATGTACCGAGTGTAGATTTGAAAGAGAGCTAAAGAGAGAGAGTTGGTTTGATGTAAAATAGAATCAACAGCCTTCATGGTCACTGTACTGGCTACTGCATGTGTGTTACACATGGCTGTGCTTTCTGGCTAATAGTTATACTTATTTATATTAATACTGATGTTAAAGGTACCAATGAATCACCTGTTCCTATTCCCCAAAAACAAAATGAGGTTTTAGCTGTAATGTGTCTTTCTTGTCTGCTCATTAAGCCACTGCCACAGGATTACTGAGGTAATTCACTATTTGCAGGTGATTAGATATGGATCCTGCACTGGACACTTAGTCAGTGAAAACTCCATAAATCACACTGAGATTCAAGTGAATTTCACCCTCCGTCCAGAGGAGGAGCCAATGTAACTGCACCTACAGTACAGACACACCTACAGCCAATGGAACTGCAGTACAGACACACCTACAGCCAATGGAACTGCAGTACAGACACACCTACAGCCAATGGAACTGCAGTACAGACACACCTACAGCCAATGGAACTGTACCTGCAGTTATGGTTATAAAGTTCCAGGAACTAACTAACTAGGTAATTTTCTAACTTTTGAGGTAATTTTGTATACAGTTAATAATATTTTTCATAAATAGTAAGTATGCCAAATGAATCCCTTCCCTCTCACCTTCAGATATTTGTGTTCTGATGCAATATGGCCGCTTCACCCAGGCGGGTGTGACATATTGAGCACGTGAACACAAAATCATTTTATAACGTGTTATTCTGAGACAATACCTCATCTACAAACTGTATTATGAAAATACATTTTTTTGACTAAATGTGCTTATAGCTTGTATTGGAACACTTTCTTCCAGAACAGATGTTGTGACCTCACCAGTCATCAGTCTGGCAGCCACAGTGAGCTCACACAGGGGCATGTGTGTTTTATTACAGACAACATCCATTAGCTGGCTTTGGTAAGAACACACACCAGTAAGTCTAGATTTGATTCTATTTGGGAAGAATCGTTTTAGTGTGAATTTTGGAGTCAAAAGAGCAGCCATTCAGAGAAAACAGGAGGTCAAGGTTCAATTTCAGAAATCAGGAAGGTAACTGAACATTCATATTACAGAATTAATACAATCACCTTTCCGCATAAAACACAAAAATAAACCACAAGACACTTCTCATGTTACAGCCTTTTCCTCCCCATTACAGACTGGTGTGCATGGGTGTGCATAGATGTGAGCAGGTGTGAATGACGTGCAGTAAAGGAAGGTGTGTAGGGGGGTTACACGTAGCCTGAATTTGTTAGGAAGCCGGTTAGCAAGAAATCCTAAAATCATCACCCCGGCACTATTTTCATTCCGCTTTCATGGTCTCTGGAAACATGTGTACACTCCGCCCCCCCCATACACACCTGAGCTGCTCCGCCCCACCACACACACCTACAAAACTGAATAGATTTAAAGAGTACTTTACCTGTAACAGTGAGGCTGACAGAATCGGGGTACCCATTCTTATTTGGACTGTTGAAGAAGCACTGGTATTGACCTCCATCTGAAATCAGTGTCTGGTTGATGGTTAAAGACATATATCCCTGCATGGCAAGTTCTGGGGAAAGTGACGCTCTGTTCTCGAACCCGGATCCGTAGGTGATGTTGTTGTTACAGAGCTGGTAAACTAATTTTTCACCTTTCTTCCAGAGAATATCCAGATCAACAGCACTCAGTTGTTTATCGATGTTCCCATAACAGGGAAGACTGATCGACATTCCCATCGTTACGGAAACAGGTAAGGGGACTGAGAGAGAGAGAGAGAGAGCTCCTGAATTTTTCTGAAATATTATAAAAATTAGATAAAACAAGAAAACTCAGACAACATAACCAGAAGGCAGAAGAGAATGCAGGGACATTAAACAGTTCGGTTTCGGATGTCGTGATTTTGTATATCGGCATAATCCGCGTTGTTTGCATTCGTTTATGTGCTAAAAGTGTGCTTTTGAGACCTTTTTTCCATGCACTTACCAAAAATGTATGCTTTTATCTCTGAAATAAAGGTCCCATCCATGTACTGGCACTGATAAATGCCTCGGTCACTGTACACCACAGGACTAATAGCAATGCTGTAGTTTCCAGGCTTCTCCACATGGAAGGATAGCACCCGTCCCTGAAAGCCACGCCCTGGGGAAAGGGCTCCGGCCTGGAGTTTGGCCACGAGGTACCACTGACTGTGCCCACGCTGTTTAAAGATCCACCCCACATCCATGCTGGGCTCTCCACCGCAGGGGAGAGTGAGAGAATGGCCCAGGCTCACGTATATATCCAAAGGGAGGTCTGGAGCTGCTGCTGCTAGCAGGGCTAGGAGAGGGAAAACAAGAGCATGCGGTAAACTGGATTGTTACAAACCCACCTGAGGATAAGGAAGTAAGACCCTCCTAAAAGGCTACAAACCCAACTAACTTCAGTTATAGGCATAAGACTTTACAATATTCTGCTTAGAGTGCTGGATTATGTTGAATGGGCACCTGCACAATGGATATGTAGCCTATGTATATTGGTATGTATATACAGATGGATGTATATTGTACATATACAGTATGTGTGTGTGTATATACATGTATGTATATATATATATATATATATATATATATATATATATATATATGTAAGCAATAATCAACGACGAGGTGTGGATTACACGGTTTTAACCGCACGACGTTGAGGTTGCCTCAGCGGAGTGCGGTTAAAACCGTGTAATCCACACCTCGGAGTGGATTATTGCGTTTATACCATGGTTACCAACAATGATTATATATAGTTACTTTCATATTTATTGATTTTTATCAGCTGAAATTTAAATATACTTCCGCAGCTCTTTGGGCTTGTTGTTTTTGCATTGTCATGCAAAACAGCTGGTTGGTAGTTCTAATTGAACAGAAAACATCTCGTTGCTAATTCTATTTCTCGTTACTAGTTCTATTTAAGTGCGTTGCTATGCAAACCCTCTCGTCGTTAGTTCTGAAAACAATTGATTCTATTGGGGGAAAAAATTGTTCCTTCTCGGTTATAACATACAATTGGCATTAATTTAGGTTATTTTTGTCATTACATTATTTAAGAAAATTGCATGAAACCATAACTCAATCAGATTCAACATTACCTCCCTCTCTTTGTCTTGCTTTTTAAAAATGGTTTGGTCACGCAGTGTGTAGCAGATTCGCATCATGATGTCCTATGCATGGGACCATCTAAAAAATACTACGGAGTTTGTTAGATGTAACTTATCAAAGAATTTTACACTTTTACGATACATCGTTGAGCTCACTGAAAGTCAGCTATTTTCGAAATAAAGTTTAAATAAAGAAAGCGAGTTTCAGGGACAATGTCAATCCCTGGAAACAAACAGCTGACAGAAAACTCCTGTCAACTTCTACCAAGTTTCATCATTAACCACACTCTTTCATTAATGCAAAATGCATAACATTAGATACTTTGGCTAACGTTACTCACCTAACAGCAGTCCAACGAAGACACAATTTGGAAATATCATTTCTGCCTGGATTACACGATTTCCTTAATTTCTATGTTAGACTTCGGAATGGTCTATATTCTCCAGTAAATTATATGACAAAATGTGCGAGTCCGCTATGTTACAGCTTCTGTTGAGCGAGTGCAGTTAAACCGCCGCTAGTGTTGTGTCGTTCGCGAACGATTCGTTCAAAAGACCAAATCTTTTGGGTGAACGAACTGAACTGAATCACTTACTGAAAAGATCCGTTCATTTCTCAGTTCAGTTGAGCTCTCGAACAGATCTGATCAGCAGCGAGCGTGCAGGGAGGGGGAGGGACTGCCGCGAGCGAACGTGATTCGTCCCCTGTGAACCAGTTCTGCTGTGCTGAACGAATCATTCACGGGCAGGCGGGCGCCGAGCGAGGCAGCGAACGTGCAGACTGGACTTCTGCGAGCGAACGTGTCGTGATTCGTTCACTGAAGGCTACTAGACACAGTGAGTTAACGTGACATGATCCTGAGTGATAATCAGCGGCTCAAACTGCCAGAATCAGGCCCAGCAAGTTAATAATAATAATAATAATAATAATGCATGGCATTTATATAGCGCCTTTCTAGATACTCAAAGCGCTTTACAATGATGAGGGGGAAACTCACCTCTACCACCACCAATGTGTAGCACCCACCTGGGTAATGCAACGGCAGCCATTTTGCGCCAGTATGCTCACCACACATCAGCTGAGGTGGAGAGGGAGAGAATAATTTTTTTAGCCAATTAAACTGGGGGATGATTAGGTGACAGATTGAATGAGCCTGGGTTGGGAGTTTAGCCAGGACACCGGGGAAACCCCTACTCTTTACGATAAGTGTCATGGGATCTTTAATGACCACAGAGAGTCAGGACCTCGGTTTAACGTCTCATCCGAAAGACGGCATCTCCTACAGCACAGTGTCCCCATCACTGCACTGGGGCATTGGGGTTTATTTGACCAGAGGGAAGACTGCCCCCTACTGGCCCACCAACACAACTTCCAGCAGCAACTTAGTTTTCCCCAGAGGTCTCCCATCCAAGTACTAACCAAGCCCACAACCTGCTTAGCTTCAGCCATTCAGCAGGCGCAGATTGCATAGTGGTATGGCTGCTGACTTAAAAGTCGTGTAAACGGAGTTTGGCGCGTTTGATTGATACATGTCTATCTAACCCATGTAAACTCTTTTCCACCTTCTCCTCCCTGCTCACCCCCCCCTCCACCCCCTTCACCCTCCTCCCTCTCTGCAGATGCCTTCCTGACCCACTTTGAGGGGAAGGTGGCTGCGATCCGGAACTCCTTCATGCATCCGGTGACACCCCACATCCCCCATACTGAACCCATCGCTACACTGTCGTCCTTCAAGACTCTGGAGGACTCCGATGTGCTCAAGCTGGTGACGCGCCATCGTGCAACCACCTGTCCACTAGACCCCATACCTTCAGCAGTCCTCCAGTCTATATCTGCTGAGCTCCTTCCATATCTGTCCTCCATTATTAACACCTCCCTAATCTGTGGCCATGTTCCTGCTGCCTTTAAAACTGCCCGTGTAACCCCACTCCTTAAAAAACCTAGCTTAGATCCCGCTGATGTCAGGAACTACCGTCCTGTATCTCTCTTGCCCTTCCTGTCCAAAACAATTGAACGTGCTGTCCTTAACCAACTGTCTGTTTTTCTCCACCAGAACAACCTGCTTGACCCGCATCAGTCTGGCTTCAGAACCGGCCATTCGACTGAAACTGCTCTCCTGGCTGTGACTGAGGCACTCGCCACTGCTAGAGCCTCCTCCCTCTCCTCTGTTCTGATTCTCCTTGACCTGTCTGCGGCATTCAACACGGTCAACCACAAACTCCTGATCTCCACACTCGCTGAGATGGGCATTTCTGGAACTGCCCTCTCTTGGTTTGTATCGTATCTCACTGATAGATCCTACCAAGTCTCCTGGAAGGGTTCCGTCTCTGCTCCCCGTCCCCTGTCTACAGGAGTCCCGCAGGGATCTGTACTGGGTCCTCTGCTGTTCTCTATGTATACTAAGTCTCTTGGCTCAGTAATCCATTCACATGGCTTCTCATACCATAGCTACGCTGACGATACTCAACTCTTCCTCTCTTTCCCTCCCTCTACCCCACAGGTTAAGGAGAGGATATCTGCTTGTCTGACTGACATCTCTGAGTGGATGGCTGCCCATCACCTGAAGCTCAACCTTGACAAGACAGAGCTCCTCTTCATGCCGTACAAGACCTCCCCACTACATGACCTCTCCATCACCGTTGATGGGACCATGGTGGCTGCCTCCCGCTCTGCAAGGAACCTGGGGGTGGTCCTGGACGACCGGCTGGACTTCAAAGAGCACATCAGGGCGATGGCACGGTCCTGCAGGTTCCTCCTGTACTACATCAGGAGGATTTGACCGTACCTGACCACCTACTCCACCCAGCTTCTTGTCCAGACCATGGTCACCTCACGCCTGGACTACTGCAACTCCCTGCTCGCAAGCCTACCGGCCTGCGCCATTCTGCCTCTTCAACTGATCCAGAATGCAGCTGCCCGGCTTGTGTTCAACCTCCCGAAATTTTCCCATGTAACCTCCCTGCTGAGGTCTCTCCACTGGCTGCCAGTTGCAGCCAGGATCAGGTTCAAAGTTCTGACCCTGGCCTACACTGCAGCCAATAGGACAGGCCCCGCCTACCTGCAGGACTTAATCCAGAACTATGTTCCTGCTCGACCACTTCACTCTTCTACAGCAGGGCGACTGGCACTTCCCACCCTCCGTGTCAAAGGCTCTCGCTTGTCCCGACTGCGGAGTTTTTCCACATTAGCTCCTCAGTGGTGGAATGAACTTCCCATTCCCCTACGCTCTACTCCAACCCTGCCTGCATTCCGTCGAGGCCTGAAGACACACCTCTTCAGACTCCACCTTGACTGATATCCTCACCTAGGAATATCAGTTCCCTGTTCCCTGTGTTTTCCTGTCTGTTTATTATAGTTTATAATAGTATTTGGAATGGTAGTGTGGTGTTGCTGATTTGCCCACAGCTTACTGTGAACTACAGTCGACGTTCATTGCTAGGGATAGCTGCTACATTATGCGAAGGATGTGCTTTGCCTTGTCTGTTCTGTAATGATCTTGATGATGTCTCTGTATGCACTTACTGTACGTCGCTTTGGATAAAAGCGTCTGCTAAATGAATGTAATGTAATGTAATGTAATCTAATGTAATGTTTGTCAAAGCGACAGCACTTCCGCATGAACCGATCGGCCGTTTCAGGTCACTGAGTTAGTCAGACTACGCAGTACGCAGTCGGAGCTCCGCCCAAGCACTGAACGATTCGGTGAACGAATCTTTTGAACGAATCTTTTTAATGAACTGATTCTAGTGATTCGAGTCACTGAAGTGAACTGTTTTGCCCAGCACTAACCGCCGCACTTCTACAATGCTGCTGCTACTTTGGAAGGAACGTTCCACCCCCTTCACACACAGGGGTGTCATTTGGGTGTGGCAGGGTATGGCAGTTGCCACACCCTAGCCTCCAATATTTATTTTAATTTTTTTTTGTTGCGTGTGGGCTGCTTGTTACTGCCGTGCGAGTCCGCTATGTTACAGCTTCTGTTCAGCGAGTGCAGTTCAGCCGCCGCACTTCTACAGTGCTGCTGCTTGCCCTGCTAACGTTCCTTCCAACGTAATCAAATTGTAAAGTTGAAATTGTCCGCCTCGCAATAAGTCACTCGCTAGCTTATATTTCGGCATGCGGACAGCGTGATAACATGTGAAAGCACAGCCAATGGAAAGGCGTGTTACTGCAGAGTCCCCGACCATCCTCAAAAATAACGCTTTCTGTAGCAATTTCTGTCAGTACGCGTTTCGTCGCTCGCTGTACAGGTTAGTATGCTATGTCAAGAAACTCAAAAAAATATATATATATGTCAAGAAACTCAACAATTGATAATAAAAGCGCTTTGTTCGCTTTCTAATTTCCCCAAACCTTGGTAGCATCATTGACATATCTAGTCTAGTTAATGTAATCAATAGTATATGACGATTCATGTGTTTATTGTTGAAAATTTCAGACAGTGAGCTCATTTAGAAATTTCCAAGATAAGCTAGCAGGTGGCTAGCTAGCTACTAGCCTGCTAACGTCAGCTAATCATTGCGAGCTAGCTATCTATATCGAACTATATAAAAATGTAACCGAGTGGACATTTGATGTTTTTGACATTCTAGCTAAGTAAATCACATCATATATGAACAAGGTAGTTTAGCTTTTTTGGTTGCAATGGTGCTTACACGGTCTGCTTGTTATTGTGAATACATTGTGATATGATCTCATTTTCAGACCAGTTTCGCTAGCATTGAGGCTACACAATGTTGATACTTACTTATAAGATGGGCGACTGTATAAAAAATACCTAAACCTCTTAGTTTTTGAACCAATTCAATGATGTCAAAGAGACAGTTATTGTTCCCTTTTCCACATTAAAAACAAACTGTCCTGGTCTCCATAAAAATGTTACATCTCTATGAAAAATGACTGAGGTTTAAATAGCAATGAAACAGTTTTGTGTGGGTGAATTACTGGTGTTTATTAAACCAAAGAATTGTTGATTATAAGGTCTGTAATGAAAATGCCTAAACTGGAGAGACCTACAGTGCCTTGAAAAAGTATTCACCCCCTAGCACAGTCCTCACATTGTTTCCTTGCAGGCTGGAACTTTGACACATTAAATTAGGATTTTTGAAAATCTGTGAATGAGTGGTAGAGTAGCTACAGTGGAGAAGTGGTAGATATATTTTGGAACAATCTTTCTTTAGTAGTCACCAAAAACACTATTTTATCCACTATTTAAAGGTTGTATCAGCGATTTTGGGTGACGTCACTTCTGAAGCGAAATCCCAAACAAACAGAGCCAGCTCCAGCTCAGAGCCAATTATGTTATGTTTTAAAAAATAGTGTTCAAGCATCCAGAATTATAACCACGTTAATAACGTTTGTAAGAAACCAAACCGAGTATTAGCGTATTAGTATCACCCACCCCTTGTCGGTGATTGGTTGGAATACTGTTTATTTTGGTTTTGAGTGGCTGGTAGTACCATTTGTTTTTGTGTACGATCTTGGAGCATAGGCTGACTACACAGACGCGGTTTTTTGACGGCCTGCTTATGGGGCGGGCAGCTAGCGGATCGTGAGGAAAAATCAGATGAATGTGATCATTTATGTTTCGACCCAAAATCGCTGATACAACCTTTAAAAGGGTTTAAAAAAAAATATCAAGCCCGTCTTGCCACACCCTAATATTTGCTGAAATGACGCCACTGTTCACACACCCTCCAATAATATCATCCATCTGCAGTCTGCAGGCGCTCACGGAACGCCTTCTTCAGTGAGCTCAACGATGTATCGTGAGGAAAAAATAAAACGTAAAACGCACAGGCGGTCTTTTTCTATTGCCCCAAGATGCTCAAATGAGTATTACCGAACAAAACTTAATTTAAAACTGAATTTCCACAAACTGCTTCTGACCATATTAGCTAATAATGCTGTGGCCAGCCGGCAACGGCAGCGCCGCAGCCTGCAAATATATAGGCTACCTACTGCGACTTAGCATCACAAGCTAAAGGCCAGTTTATAGTCCAGCGACAGTGTGTCGCTCGACTGAAATCGCAGAACTTTCATAAACATTCTATTTTCGCGCTACATACACTGTGGTCGTTGTCGTTCGCAAAAAGTATAAACGCACTCCAGCGACATTCCAGCGACAGTTTACACTCAGGGGACAGTGGAGGAAGAAGCAGCTTTAATAGGCTAACCGGCATCTCATTATGTCTTCTGCTTTTGGCTACCCCTTTTTTGTCGGAGGCCTCTGAAATAAAGTTTATAAATGTCCATTTCGAGGGCACCGTATATTGTTTTAAATGTCATTCACTGCGTCTTTCATACACTTGTAGGATGTGGGTTTTGAACGAGGTAGCAAATAAAACGTTTGTAATTAAACCTCAACATCAGGCTACATTACATTACAGTCATTACAGCAGACGCTTTTATCCAAAGCTACATACAATAAGTGCATACAGAAACGTCATCGAAGTCACTCCAGAACAGATAAGACAAAGCACATCCTTCACATAACGTAGCAGCTATCCCTAGTAATGAACGTTGAATGTAGTTCACAGTAAGCTGTGGGTAAATCAGCTATACTACACTATTTTAAATACTAGCTATATATATAGCATTGATGCAACTCATATTAAACGTTATTTAGTAGGAAAAGCACGGAGGGCATAGCCTACATTAGGGATGTAAATAGCTAGCTACAAGACGGGACTCATTGGGAGAGCAGCCTACAATTCTCTAGTTAGAGAATGAGGTTCAAGAATGTGGAGTAGCCTATTTCACTCGCTATCAGAATGCCACGGATCAGATGGGCTGTCACTGAGTCTAATCACTAAATTTAATCTGGCAAATCTAAATTAGCCTACTGTGAAAGCAAATAACTTTGCAATGCATTCGCAGGCGCCTACAACGCTACAAATGTGTAGTCAAGCTGCAAATGTGTATTTGTAACCATTCACAATTAGTGACAATTATCGCCATAAATAACCACAATTATCGTAGGCTAAATTGTAGCATTGAGAGCTGCTTCTTGTTTTGGATTGTAACGTTTTCTCAACCTCTAGCAAAGCATCAATCGGTGAAATTACATCGTTATTATTATTAGGCTATTTATAATAATAATATTAAATTGTGCTCATTTATAATTATATTCACGCGCTTGCTAGGTAGGTAAGCTATGGGTAGGTAGGCTAAGCCAATCCTATGGCTGCACGCACACATTTTTCCAACAGAGAAATCTGTCCATTAACAGTTAGCTTATGTGCTAGCTAGCGTACCGAACCCTGTTATCGGGCGGAAACCAGACATTTTTGTGATCAACATACAACGTTTTTTTTTTCGTTTTAACGTCTTTAAGATGAGACGAGACTGCCAAAGAAAGGGCGCCCATTATCGGGCGGCTGTTGTAATCCATAAACAAGCTCATGATTAGCCTATTGTTGTTTTAAGAATCAATTAATAGTTTATAAATATATATCACGGTAATATGACATTCTCTCAACAGTTGGAAACATCGCTAGCTATCTAGCTAAAGTTTTAGCGACATTTTATTTAATTAAATCCCCCGAAGTAAACAAGACTATGCAGTGTAGTAGCCTACACCAGCGCAGAAGTAGAATCAGATTTCGGACATTTTTTTCACATAGGGGGCGTGATAAAAAGGCTCATAAAATGTGTAATTTTCGTTAAATATTCATGAAAATGAGCGGATACATAGAGAAGGGTCCATCTGCAGACCCGCAGACCTGGCCTCATTCGTGATCGGCCTCATTCGTGATTACAGGAAGTTCGCAAGTGCGCATGCGCTTACAAGACGAAGGGGGAAAAAACAGAAAGAGCAGCGTGCAGGTAAAGCCACACTGAAATAAAACAGTCGCTCGTAATTAATGGAACCTTCTGAATTTCAAAAGCAATGGTATCTAGCCTACTGAGTGAAAGTTTGAGAGTTATTCGGCTGAAGTTCGCTCGGTTGCCAGTTAGTGATAATATGCTAAAATGTAGAGCCGCTGCTCCTTTGCGTAGAAAGGAGCCAGTTGAGGTGGTTCGGACATCTTGTAAGGATGCCACCTGGTCGCCTCCCTAGGGAGGTGTTTCAGGCACGTCCAGCTGGGAGGAGGCCACGGGGCAGACCAAGGACCAGGTGGAGGGACTATATCTCCACGCTGGCCTGGGAACGCCTTGGGATCCCCCAGTCAGAGTTGGTCAATGTGGCCAGGGAAAGGGAAGTTTGGGGCCCCCTGCTGGAACTGCTACCTCCGCGACCCGACTTCGGATAAGCGGTTGAAGATGGATGGATGGATGGTACTCATTTTATGTGAATGGTGCGTGTTGGCTCGGCTTCAGATTGTCGAAACAGCTATGAGCCATTAGTGTTAGCTATGACGTGTTACGTGCTTTATTGTTGTAATAAAAGAAAACAAAAAAGTCGCTAACACTTTGCAATAATGTTACATGAATTGAATTGTCTCTTAATAAAAATGTAAGGTGAAGATTACTGACTCAAGTATCATTCTTTCTTACATATTCCTCACGTACACTCAAAAACCTTGTATAAGGGAGTATTGTGTTTGACAGCAAGCTAGAAGCATGCTTGATTGGCTAAAAAGCCACAATGGGGCATTTAGTTTAAAGCTGCAATTAATGAAAAAGGCAATACAACATTAACTATATGGATTAAGAGTGGAAAACAAGGGTGCATCAGATATGTTTAATGATATTAAATCCAGGCTAATGATCTGTATGACATATTTACAAGAGGTCCATTGATGACATAATTCAAATTCAACATTTGCTTTATCTTAATGGTTCCTTAATTTCCAGCCCTAGATCAGGATCATTGTAGGTCTCATCCCATAAAGACTGCCCACCAATAATGTAATGTAATAATCACATTCTCTCAATTCGATTTTGGCCTTTTTTGTTAAACATCTCCATTCGTCTCAAAATATCGATTCAGTGGAGAAATGCAAATGAGCATAAAATAGTTTAAAAAATTTGATCCAAGGCATTTGAAATAAGCTTATATACTGTACACATACCAATCAAAACAGTGTAATTACCCTGAATGGTGTGCCAGAAAAGCATGCATGGTATCAAGAGGTGATTTAAAACACTATGGGACAGATCCAAACAAACTCTGATAAACTATAACATTTTATGCATAGTTGTATGCTAAGGAAGAAAATTTGCTGATGAGGTCACCAGATAGCAGTCTGACACCGGGTCCTACTTCACAACCTGGACAGGCCGCTGATGGCCTCATGACACAGGTTCTCATTCCACTGGGCATGGCCGCCAGCTTGAGCTGCTGCCCGGGGCCAGGGATGACGGGCAGCTGGCCCATCGTTTGGCCTTGGATGACCACCTTCAGGCCCTGGTTCGAGAAAGCTCCAATCAGGGCAACTATCTACAAACAAAATATCCTCCCTGTAGAATAAACCCCTCCGTCTCTGCATGTGCACAGAGCAAAATTTGGTGGGAGGGGCTTAGAAGAGAGATTGGAGGGAGGAGAGCAAAAGGGAAGTCTTTTAGCCTTCTGTATTTCCAAACTTGCCTACTGCAGCTTTAATCCTATTTCCCCAATATTTTGCTTGTAGTGACTAAGGTTATTTAATTTATCCAATTTGTTGCCATTTCACATAAAAAAAGTGTATATCTATGCTAATGATCCAGTGTACTCATTCTGGTTTCATTATGGATCAAGCTATTTTCTCTTTTAGATAAATTTTGTTCATTGTATATTAAAAAAGTCTAATTTGCTCTATTCATTACTTTTAAAAAATTGTGGAAGAATGAATCCTATCCAGGATTGTTAAGGCCAGGGCTGGTGACTGAACACAAAAGGGACAATAGATAACAAGGGTAGTAGTGGATCAAAAAGTTTTAGTTTATTTATAGCAGTCCTGTAACAGCAAGGACATGAATGATGAATATATGAATGATGGAAATAAGGTGGCTCTGGAGAGAGGTTGTTCGGCACACACTGAATGTGAGGCTGGAAAAAAGAGACACGAGAAATCGATACTAGTCTCTACATCAGGAGTAGCCTATGTTAAAATCAGCAATAGTTGTTCATCACTGGTAGAACAATAGCAGTCAGGCGGAAAGTTTGACAATAGAGGGTAGAACAGAGCCCTTGGTTTGACTATCTGGTAACACTTTACAATAAGGTTACATGAATTGGCATTAACTAATGTAGTTGTTAATATGAATTAATGATGTACAAATATATTAAAGTATTTTCAAACATTAACAAATGGTTTGAAATGACAAACCATTAGTTAAATGTATTTGTCAACTGTTTATTAACAGTAGGTTAGGCTACAATCCGTAATGTCTGCGCCGCGCTGTGTTTAGCTGAATAGTACAACACGAGCTACTGACAACAACGTTTCGTCCTCGGTGGCTCATCCGAAGTTGATTCAGAAGCTGACATGATGTTTTCTAGCTAAGAAAATGATTAGCTAGCTAGACCACGTATATACACGTCTGACCAAAACAACAACAGCAGTAGTGAGGCGGAATTCGATTAAGATTGTAGCATTAACTAATGATAAATTAAGTCCATTATCATGGGCTAAACTTAATTACCATTAGTTAGTTACCGGTTGACAAATTACATTACAGTCATTTAGCAGACGCTTTTATCCAAAGCGACATACAATAACTGCATACAGAAACAAATACATTAACTAAAGGTTTGTACTTTCAATAAGGGTACGAAATAATGAAAAGTTAATCGAATGCTTTGTTAATGGATTTGTACATCATTAATTAATGTTAGCAACAACATAGCTACATTAGTTAATGTCAATTCATGTAGCCTAACATTATTGCAAAGTGTTACCGACTTTTTTTTCTTTAATTACAACAATAAATCACGTAACACGTAATAGCTAACACTAATAGTTTATCACTAACTGGCAACCGAGCGAACTTCAGCTGAATAACTCTCAGACTTTCACTCAGTAGGCTAGATAGCATTGCTTTTGAAATTCAGAAGGTTCCATTAATTACGAGCGATTGTTTCATTTCAGTGTGGCTTTATGCTCTTTCTGTTTTTTTATCTTCGTCTTGTAAGCGCATGCGCACTTGCGAACTTCCTGTAATCACGAATGAGGCCGATCACGATTGAGGCCGATCACGAATGAGGCCAGGTCTGCGGGTCTGCAGATGGATGCTATTTACCTTGTTTGGTTTGAAGTGGGTGGGAAATACTGGTTTTCTTTTTTTCGTTGGCAAATCAGCTCTCGAGGAAGTTCAAATATGGTCAAACGAGGACGTGCCCGATAAAGGGCGCCCTGTAGCAAGTAAGTTGACAGCTCGACCGAAGCTTCCGCTGTCGAGACAAACGTTACCATAACAACAGAGGCAGCGACAGGGTCCAAGTTGAATTTATTTTATGTCTCAGCGACATCTTCAGCGACCGTCGCAGGGACCACAGGACGACAGTCGCCCGAAGTATAAACCAAATGTCGCTGCGACCAGCGACATCCATGGCACGTTGTCGGTCGCAGCGACACTCTGTCGCTGGACTATAAACTGGCCTTTACGCTTATTTTATATAGGCAATATTAGCTAGACACGACTTTAGCTCGCAAACCGTTTATCAAGGCAATGCAGCGGCGCTGCAGTTGCCGGCTCGTCAGGTCACAGCAGTAGGCTATGGTCAGAAGAACGGGTCATAACATAAGCAGTTCGTGGAAATTCAGTTTTAAATTAAGTTTTGTTCGGTCATTTGAGCATCTTAGTAGGGAGGGCAAACCGGAGCTTTAGAACATAAACAGCAGTGAATTCGCGTGAGCTTGACAATACATTTCTGACAGAAAACGTAGTTTATTGACTTTTTACTTCACTGCTGTGGTGATAAAACTTACAAGAAGTAAATGCTAGTTTATTGTTAGCCTTTATTGTTCGCCGTATGAGGCAAGAATGGTGAAGCTAACAGAAACCAATATAGCACTAATCCATAAAAAATTGACTTCTAACGTTACTTGTTCAATCGAATCTTAAAAGTGAAAGCGTTCGATTGTGGTCAGTGGCACCGAAAATTTCTGTCTCACCCTCGATAAACGGCAAAAGTCCCAGTAGAAGATGGGATTAAATTGTTAAAAGTAATATATTTTCTGAATCGTTATCAACTTCCCTTGGTCACTGTCGATTGGACATTGTGATCTGGGCATAGAGTGCCTATGTAAATTACGTCAGAAACATTCAGCCGTGTTATTGGCTACCTAAACTTCTTAGTGCGCTCGTCAACGTTAGCATGATTGGGAGCCTGAAATGTCAATCTTCAGAATACGTTTAAACCTTTCACCAATAAGCTGGGACTTTTAAATTATAAGGCGGGATATACAGTGGCCAGCGAAAATATTCCCCCAAGAATATTGACCTGACAGTCTTTCAGAATTCTTCTTGATCAAGTCAACTGCCAGAATGACCGCGAGACAGAATACTGGCTGCGCTGATCTGTGTTCGGTGCCGTCAGAGCCCTACTCTTATCATTGATCGAATGTTGAGAAAATGTGCGTTTAAAAGGCGCAAAAACAGTCCGTATATCACATTAAAATTACATATGAGGACAGTTATTGTCGATAATACGTTTATTTAAGGTTAAACTGACATTTTAAGCACAATATTTATGTTGATTTCCCGAAATACATTTTTCGGTTGTCCTGCCTAATCTTAGGGCAATAGAAATAGACCGCCTGTGCGTTTTATGTTTTATTTTTTCCTCACGATACATCGTTGAGCTCACTGAAAGTCAGCTATTTTCGAAATAAAGTTTAAATAAAGAAAGCGAGTTTCAGGGACAATGTCAATCCCTGGAAACAAACAGCTGACATAAAACTCCTGTCAACTTCTACCAAGTTTCATCATTAACCACACTCTTTCATTGCAAAATGCATAACATTAGATAGGCTACTTTGGCTAACGTTACTCACCCAACAGCAGTCCAACGAAGACACAATTTGGAAATATCATTTCTGCCTGGATTACACGATTTCCTTAATTTCTATGTTAGACTTCGGAATGGTCTATATTCTCCAGTAAATTATTGCCTTGATAAACGGTTTGCGAGCTAAAGTCGTGTCTAGCTAATATTGCCTATATAAAATAAGCGGTAGCTTGTGATGCTAAGTCGCGGTAGGTAGCCTATATATTTGCAGGCTGCGGCGCTGCCGTTGCAGGTGTTGTGCCGAATTCAGACACCACCTCCGTCACACACCCTCCAATAATATCATCCATCTGCAGTCTGCAGGCGCTCACGGAACGCCCCTTCTTCGGGAACGCCTCTTCTATGGGAACTTTGGAAGGAACGTTCCACACCCTCACACACCGTTCCACCCCCTTCACACACCCTCCTCAGGGTTGCCAGGTCCTGCTGAAATTTCCAGCCCAAAATCAGCTCAAAACCTGCCCCAAATGTCCTAAAACTAGCCCAAATATAATGATGTTCCATTTAGGTGTTTTAAAGGGATACTTCAGTTTGGCTAGCTGTAACCAAAGCCATAGGCTGTAACCATTCGTTTCCATTAGCATTGCTACAAATTGCAAACAAGCTTACAGTGGACGTTTCTCAAGAACCTTGGGAAGTGCAATATCAAACCCAAAATATATAAAAAAAGGAAGTATTCATTTATTAGTGATCATATTTGAACATTCTTTCTTTATTTTCCCTCCTTTTTTGTTTGTTTTAACAGCAAAATGTATTGAGTATGCCTATTTTTAAATGTAATTTTTACCCGCGACTGCTTTTTCAAACTAGCCCAATTTGGCGGGAAAACCGCGAACCTGGCAACTCTGACCCTCCTTCACATATCATCCATCTGCAGTCTGCAGGCGCTCACGGAACGCCCCTTCTTCAGTGAGCTCAACGATGTATCGTGAGGAAAAAATAAAACTTAAAACGCACAGGCGGTCTTTTTCTATTGCCCCAAGATGCTCAAATGAGTATTACCGAACAAAACTTAATTTAAAACTGAATTTCCACAAACTACTTCTGACCATATTAGCTAATAATGCTGTGGCCAGCAACAGGTGTTGTGCCGAATTCAGACTCCCTGCCGAAATCAGACTCCCTTCGCGTGCACGCGCGTTCACTCTGCATTAGCTACGTTCTTTGCGACTTCTTCATTCTCCTTTCGCGATTTCCGACCAGTATCTTCGTTCTGTCGGCGGATAGATGGACCATTCTGTGTCACTGTCTGTCGCTACGTATAGTTATTCTTTTTCTAATTTTAAATGTTCGATTTCAGTGGCTTTCTGACGTAAATTAACAAGCATACTTTTAAAGAATCAATTGCCGACGTTAAAAGCAGATAAAATGCATGTAAAGTATACTTTTCTAAAACGTCGTTAATGTTCATCCGTGTCTTCTTAGATAGTGTTTCATTTGGCATACGCTATATTGAATTCATTTTTCACTGAGGTAGTAGGCTATAACATAGGGGATTTTACCCCATGTCCATAAATCTTTTTTCTAATATGGCTATGTTCGGATATTTGCAGATATCGACAATACGTAAATATTGTAAGGATATATTTACATATTTAAAATCTACCAAAATGACCCTGTTTACACATCTGGGACTGTATTGTTTACCCACAGGGAGTCCTGCCAGAATCTGACTCCCCCTCCTTATCTCTACATTGTAATGTTTGACAGACACCAAACCTTCTGTGGTGACACACATAGGCATCACCTGTGCAGCCTCCAAAGCATTTTCTTATATCTGCAACGGGGCCAGTTACAGTGGGGGAGTCAGATTCTGGCAAGGCTTCAGTCCGGCTGCCAGAATCTGACTCCCCCCCCTTATCTCAGGATTGCAGTGTTTCACAAACACCAGAATCATTCTAGTGACACATCTGGACATCTACTATACACCGTTAAAACCAATTGTTAATATCTGCGACAGGGGCTCAGTTAGAGGGGGGGAGTCAGATTCCGGCAAGGCCTCAGCGCGGCTGCCGGAATCTGACCCCCCCCCTTATCTCAGGATTGCAGTGTTTCACAAACGCCAGAATCACTCTAGTGACACATCTGGACATCTACTATACACCCTTTAAAGCAATTGTTAATATCTGCGACAGGGGGTCAGTTAGAGGGGGGGAGTCAGATTCCGGCAAGGCTTAAGTCCGGCTGCCGGAATCTGATCCTCCCCCCTTATCTCAGGATTGCAGTGTTTCACAAACACCAGAATCACTCTCGTGACACATCTGGACATCTACTATACACCCTTAAAAGCAATTGTTAATATCTGTGACAGGGGGTCAGTTAGATGGGGGGAGTCAGATTCCGGCAAGGCTTAAGTCCGGCTGCCGGAATCTGACCCCCCCCCCCCCCCCCCCCTTATCTCAGGATTGCAGTGTTTCACAAACACCAGAATCACTCTAGTGACACATCTGGACATCTACTATACACCCTTAAAAGCAATTGTTAATATCTGCGACAGGGGGTCAGTTAGAGGGGGGGAGTCAGATTCCGGCAAGGCTTAAGTCCGGCTGCCGGAATCTGATCCCCCCCCCCTTATCTCAGGATTGCAGTGTTTCACAAACACCAGAATCACTCTAGTCACACATCTGGACATCTACTATACAACCTTAAAAGCAATTGTTAATATCTGCGACAGGGGGTCAGTTAGAGGGGGGAGAGTCAGATTCCGGCAAGGCCTCAGCGTGGCTGCCAGAATCTGACTCCCCCTCCTTATCTCTAGATTGCAGTTTTTGACAAACACCAAACCTGTTGTGGTGACACACATTTGCCTCACCTGTGCAGCCTCCCAAGCATTTGTTAATTTCTGCAACAACCCATGACTTCTTCATAGTGCGTAACAGCAGCGTGATGAATCGTCTGTATACGCACAACATCAGGCGACAGGGGTTATCCTCTCAAGACATGGCTCCTCACCCCACTGATCAACCTACAGACAGGAGGAGACTCGCTTCAATGTGGCCCATGGCCGTGTAAGTTTTGTTGTGGAATGCACAATAGGCATGCTGAAAGGCAGATGACTATGTCTGGATGCAACTGGAGGGAGGCTCATGTAGTTCATTTTATTTATTTGGATACACACTCAACCAGATAAATTAAATTTGAAGCTCTTGCAACTCCAAAACCACCTCGCCAACTAATTGGTTTAAATCTGTGATTTCAGGATGCTGTCGGTCAGGACCTCGCCAGGGGTGGAGACAATGGGTGTAGGAGTAGGAGTGAGACTCTCCTGTGCAGCGCCTACATCCCCTGCGCCATGGGAATGGAGGGGCACCTATCGGGACGCAGTCTTGCGCCTCAGGGCGGTTTCTTGCTCCGTCTCAGCTTCTCTTTAAATAAAAAGTCAAGATTACAATGCTGTCTGGTCTCATAACTTTAAATGTATACATCAGGTAGGCCTAGCATTTCAATGTGTCTGATCACCCACATGCTGAATTGACAAGCATGTGGTCGTTGTCGCCATGTGGCCCAATGCCGCTGATGGCACTCTGAGTGTCACCTATCTTTTCCTCCTCGGGAGACAGTAGGGGCCCAGCACGTCCCACACCGGTGGCCTTTATGCTTGTTTAATGCGCAGCTATGCATTCCTTTGCATGACACTTTAGGTCATCCCACTTCTTCTTCGTCGCTGATTTCCCACCTCATTGACTGCTGCAGCCACAAATTGCGTAATTCACTTTGCTGGTAATCCCACTTGAAAATCTACCAGACAATATGGTTGATCTCATTTCGATTTCAGCCAGGAGCGTCGCAACCTCGGGACTCGTGAAATTTTTGTTCTTTGTTTTCATATCGGCTTCTTCTAACATTTTTGTCTAACATTCTTTCTTTTTTTCTTCCATTTTGGTTGATATCGGGCATTATTCCCACCTAGGCTATTTATAGGGAAATTAGGACTATTGGAAGCATTCTAAGGGAGGAGCATTGACCTTATTCAGATGCAATTTAAGGATAATTTGTGATTTATAATTATTTCTATGACGGAGCAAGAAACCGCCCTGAGGCGCAAGACTGCGTCCCGATAGGTGCCCCTCCGTTCCCATGGCGCAGGGGATGTAGGCGCTGCACAGGAGAGTCTCACTCCTACTCCTACACCCATTGTCTCCACCCCTGGCGAGGTCCTGACCGACAGCATCCTGAAATCACAGATTTAAACCAATTAGTTGGCGAGGTGGTTTTGGAGTTGCAAGAGCTTCAAATTTAATTTATCTGGTTGAGTGTGTATCCAAATAAATAAAATGAACTACATGAGCCTCCCTCCAGTTGCATCCAGACATAGTCATCTGCCTTTCAGCATGCCTATTGTGCATTCCACAACAAAACTTACACGGCCATGGGCCACATTGAAGCGAGTCTCCTCTTGTCTGTAGGTTGATCAGTGGGGTGAGGAGCCATGTCTTGAGAGGATAACCCCTGTCGCCTGATGTTGTGCGTATACAGACGATTCATCACGCTGCTGTTACGCACTATGAAGAAGTCATGGGTTGTTGCAGAAATTAACAAATGCTTGGGAGGCTGCACAGGTGAGGCAAATGTGTGTCACCACAACAGGTTTGGTGTTTGTCAAAAACTGCAATCTAGAGATAAGGAGGGGGAGTCAGATTCTGGCAGCAACGCTGAGGCCTTGCCGGAATCTGACTCCCCCCCTCTAACTGACCCCCTGTCGCAGATATTAACAATTGCTTTTAAGGTTGTATAGTAGATGTCCAGATGTGTCACTAGAGTGATTCTGGTGTTTGTGAAACACTGCAATCCTGAGATAAGGGGGGGGGGTCAGATTCCGGCAGCCGGACTTAAGCCTTGCCGGAATCTGACTCCCCCCCTCTAACTGACCCCCTGTCGCAGATATTAACAATTGCCTTTAAGGGTGTATAGTAGATGTCCAGATGTGTCACTAGAGTGATTCTGGCGTTTGTGAAACACTGCAATCCTGAGATAAGGGCGGGGGGGATCAGATTCCGGCAGCCGGACTTAAGCCTTGCCGGAATCTGACTCCCCCCCTCTAACTGACCCCCTGTCGCAGATATTAACAATTGCTTTTAAGGGTGTATAGTAGATGTCCAGATGTGTCACTAGAATGATTCTGGCGTTTGTGAAACACTGCAATCCTGAGAAAAGGGGGGGGGGTCAGATTCCGGCAGCCGCGCTGAGGCCTTGCCGGAATCTGACTCCCCCCCTCTAACTGACCCCCTGTCGCAGATATTAACAATTGCTTTTAAGGGTGTATAGTAGATGTCCAGATGTGTCACTAGAATGATTCTGGCATTTGTGAAACACTGCAATCCTGAGATAATGGGGGGGGGTCAGATTCCGGCAGCCGCGCTGAGGCCTTGCCGGAATCTGACTCCCCCCCTCTAACTGACCCCCTGTCGCAGATATTAACAATTGCTTTTAAGGTTGTATAGTAGATGTCCAGATGTGTCACTAGAGTGATTCTGGTGTTTGTGAAACACTGCAATCCTGAGATAAGGGGGGGGGATCAGATTCCGGCAGCCGGACTTAAGCCTTGCCGGAATCTGACTCCCCCCTCTAACTGACCCCCTGTCGCAGATATTAACAATTGCTTTTAAGGGTGTATAGTAGATGTCCAGATGTGTCACTAGAATGATTCTGGCGTTTGTGAAACACTGCAATCCTGAGAAAAGGGGGGGGGGTCAGATTCCGGCAGCCGCGCTGAGGCCTTGCCGGAATCTGACTCCCCCCCTCTAACTGACCCCCTGTCGCAGATATTAACAATTGCTTTTAAGGGTGTATAGTAGATGTCCAGATGTGTCACTAGAATGATTCTGGCATTTGTGAAACACTGCAATCCTGAGATAATGGGGGGGGGGTCAGATTCCGGCAGCCGCGCTGAGGCCTTGCCGGAATCTGACTCCCCCCCTCTAACTGACCCCCTGTCGCAGATATTAACAATTTCTTTTAAGGTTGTATAGTAGATGTCCAGATGTGTCACTAGAGTGATTCTGGTGTTTGTGAAACACTGCAATCCTGAGATAAGGGGGGGGGATCAGATTCCGGCAGCCGGACTTAAGCCTTGCCGGAATCTGACTCCCCCACTGTAACTGACCCCGTTGCAGATATAAGAAAATGCTTTGGAGGCTGCACAGGTGATGCCTATGTGTGTCACCACAGAAGGTTTGGTGTCTGTCAAACATTACAATGTAGAGATAAGGAGGGGGAGTCAGATTCTGGCAGGACTCCCTGTGGGTAAACAATACAGTCCCAGATGTGTAAACAGGGTCATTTTGGTAGATTTAAAATATGTAAATATATCCTTACAATATTTACGTATTGTCGATATCTGCAAATATCCGAACATAGCCATATTAGAAAAAAGATTTATGGACATGGGGTAAAATCCCCTATGTTATAGCCTACTACCTCAGTGAAAAA
Source organism: Synaphobranchus kaupii (assembly GCA_029718625.1). Classification (NCBI taxonomy): domain Eukaryota; kingdom Metazoa; phylum Chordata; class Actinopteri; order Anguilliformes; family Synaphobranchidae; genus Synaphobranchus; species Synaphobranchus kaupii. The sequence goes on from CM056394.1 coordinate 24,473,562, forward strand.
TTAATTCAATATAGCGTATGCCAAATGAAACACTATCTAAGAAGACACGGATGAACATTAACGACGTTTTAGAAAAGTATACTTTACATGCATTTTATCTGCTTTTAACGTCGGCAATTGATTCTTTAAAAGTATGCTTGTTAATTTACGTCACAAAGCCACTGAAATCGAACATTTAAAATTAGAAAAAGAATAACTATACGTAGCGACAGACAGTGACACAGAATGGTCCATCTATCCGCCGACAGAACGAAGATAATGGTCGGAAATCGCGAAAGGAGAATGAAGAAGTCGCAAAGAACGTAGCTAATGCAGAGTGAACGCGCGTGCACGCGAAGGGAGTCTGATTTCGGCAGGGAGTCTGAATTCGGCACAACACCGGCTGGCCACAGCATTATTAGCTAATATGGTCAGAAGTAGTTTGTGGAAATTCAGTTTTAAATTCAGTTTTGTTCGGTAATACTCATTTGAGCATCTTGGGGCAATAGAAAAAGACCGCCTGTGCGTTTTAAGTTTTATTTTTTCCTCACGATACATCGTTGAGCTCACTGAAGAAGGGGCGTTCCGTGAGCGCCTGCAGACTGCAGATGGATGATATGTGAAGGAGGGTGTGTGAAGGGGGTGGAACGGTGTGTGAGGGTGTGGAACGTTCCTTCCAAAGTTCCCATAGAAGAGGCGTTCCCGAAGAAGGGGCGTTCCGTGAGCGCCTGCAGACTGCAGATGGATGATATTATTGGAGGGTGTGTGAAGGGGGTGGAACGTTCCTTCCAAAGTAGCAGCGGCATTGTAGAAGTGCGGCCGGCGGTTTAACTGCACTCGCTCAACAGAAGCTGTAACATAGCGGACTCGCACATTTGTCATATAATTTACTGGAGAATATAGACCATTCCAAAGTCTAACATAGAAATTAAGGAAATCGTGTAATCCAGGCAGAAATGATATTTCCAAATTGTGTCTTCGTTGGACTGCTGTTAGGTGAGTAACGTTAGCCAAAGTATCTAATGTTATGCATTTTGCAATGAAAGAGTGTGGTTAATGATGAAACTTGGTAGAAGTTGACAGGAGTTTTATGTCAGCTGTTTGTTTCCAGGGATTGACATTGTCCCTGAAACTCGCTTTCTTTATTTAAACTTTATTTCGAAAATAGCTGACTTTCAGTGAGCTCAACGATGTATCGTGAGGAAAAAATAAAACATAAAACGCACAGGCGGTCTATTTCTATTGCCCTAAGATGCTCAAATGACCGAACAAAACTTAATTTAAAACTGAATTTCCACGAACTGCTTATGTTATGACCCGTTCTTCTGACCATAGCCTAGGCCTACTGCTGTGACCTGACGAGCCGGCAACTGCAGCGCCGCTGCATTGCCTTGATAAACGGTTTGCGAGCTAAAGTCGTGTCTAGCTAATATTGCCTAGGCTATATAAAATAAGCGTTAGCTTGTGATGCTAAGTCGCGGTAGGTAGCCTATATATTTGCATGCTGCGGCGCTGCCGTTGCCGGCTGGCCACAGCATTATTAGCTAATATGGTCAGAAGCAGTTTGTGGAAATTCAGTTTTAAATTAAGTTTTGTTCGGTAATACTCATTTGAGCATCTTGGGGCAATAGAAAAAGACCGCCTGTGCGTTTTACGTTTTATTTTTTCCTCACGATACATCGTTGAGCTCACTGAAGAAGGCGTTCCTTGAGCGCCTGCAGACTCCCACAACCCTGTTTGCCTATGCGGTCGTTCTCCTTGGTGGCCACGCGAGGGCGCTGCCCATTTGGTAGATGCTTGCTCCGCCCTGCTGAGTTGTCGGAGCTTCGGTTAAGCGTTTACACCTGTTGCGTGGTCACCTGAGAGTTATATAAGCCTACTGTTTCCTTCGTTCTGGGCTTCGACATTGATTGTTAATTGTTTGTACTGTGGTGTTATTGTTGGCTGTGAAATTCTCGTACCGTTTTGGCTATTCGCCTATTTTTAACGTCTCTGTTGAGGCAGGGCTTATTTCTTACTGGCTTGGTAGTTGATTATCTCGTAGAAGTTTGGGACCTTAAATCTCTGCTCTATTTTGCCCTTTTAGTGCTTCTCCGTGTATGGAGTTTTGGGCGATGCTGTTCAGAACTGTAGTTCTGCTCGCCCTTCGGCACATGTCTTCCCATAGGGAGATCGGGTGTTTCGCTTCTATTTAGTTTCTTAGCTCGTAGAAGTATAGAGTAGTAGTTTCTCTGGTCTATTTTCGCCTGTTATGGGTTCTTACTGAGAGACCTGGCGTTTTGCTTCTACTCAATTCCGTGTTACTGTGAGCCAGTAAGTAGCCTTGGTACGTATTTCCCTGTTGTCTCCTTCTCGTGGACTACGTTCCCCTTTGTTGTGACTCAGGGTTTTTATTTAGCTATATTGAGGCTGTCGTGCTATTTTGCGTTGGTCTTTTGTTGCAGCCGTCCTATACTCCCTAACTACCTGCGGGGCGATTTTGTTTGGAACTGTTGTTCTATTTTCGTTCTCCGGGTGTTAGCCTCCTAGTTTATGGAGCTTGGGCTATGTTGTGGACGTGTTTGTGTGTGACTGCGTGTGTTCTTAAAATAGCCTCGGAACGTTAGCTCTCTGTTCCAATTCGCCTCGTTACATTTTCCATTAGTGAGAGGCTAGGGCGGTTGTTTTATATCAAGCTTGCGTTAGTCTATATGGATCGTTAAGTTATGGGACGAAAGTGTTCCATCGGCTCACCTGTAAAATGTTTCTCTCTCCTGGGAGATCGGGTGTTTACCTCTTTGCTTTCTACTTTTGACTGCGAGCCTATTTATCTCGCCATTGGGAACGTTAAATCTCTGTTCCTGTTCGCCTCGTTACATTTCCTCATCATAGAGAGGCAGGGCGCTTATTTTCAATTAATCTCGCGTTGGTCTAGCCAGTAAATGTCTGGTACTGCCTGTCCTGTTCGTTCCTTTCGGTGCCTTTTCTCCTTGCATGGAGTTTTGACGATTTTGTACGGAACTGCTGTTCTGTTTCGTTTTTTAGGTGCATGTCTTCCTATAGGGAAGATTGGGCGATGCTGTGGACACGTTTGTGTGTGACCGCGAGTTTGAGAGTAGCCTGGGAACGTTGGATCTGTTCCTTTCGCCTCTTAACTATCTTGCAGTGTCTGTTTACTGTGTTTTGTATTTGTGCCTTTACGCTACTCGCCCGTTTTTATTATGTGTCTTGTTACCGAGACAGTGCGCGTATTATGTCTGGCTGTTCAGATCCCTGTCCTTGCGCTCTACTTAGCGTTTGACAGTTAGCCAGTTAGTAGCGTCTGTAGTGGTGTTTGTTGTTCCTTGTCTTGTCTCCTCCCTTATCTGCGGGTATCCCGCCTTAGTGGCCTAAGGGCTTAATGATTCCCCTTGCTGCGTTTGGCTCCTCCCATCTCACACGTCACGCCCCCTTACAGTTACAGCTTCTGTTCAGCGAGCGCAGTTCAGCCGCCGCACTTCTACAATGCTGCTGCTACTTTGGAAGGAACGTTCCACCCCCTTCACACACCCTCCTCCAAAAAAAAGCAAAGCGATAAAGAAAATAACAACAAAAAGAAAGGTGCAAGGTAGGCAAGAAACCCAAAAGGGCTTATACGAGGCCTCTACCTATATTAGCTATACAGAATTCACAAAATTAATTTAAAAACAAGTAACTATAAACTGGAAATAAAATTATAAATTAAAAATAAAATAAAGTATAATAATATTAATAATAATTAAAAAAAGAAAGAACGAGATGAAAGTTTGTATCCAATTCTGTATTCAGCCAGGCAGCACTTAATTTTTAGCAACAAATGTAACAGAATTGTTTCAACAAATGTAACAGAAACAGAAGCGGCGCTCCCACTTCTAAAAATAGGAGTTTGATTTCGGTCACGCAGAAAAATGAAATAATCTCTGCAGTTGCAGCATATATAATTGGGAAACATCAAGGAAAGAGTTGATCGTGGCATTTACACTACTGTAATAATTATAATTTGAAAATCACAACCCCAATTGGCGTCGGCGATGGCGCTTCTAGTGTTAACATAATAGCTACAGCCACGACTGTCACCAAAATACATCACCAGAGATCACATAGGCCTATCTATGAGCCAGCCAGATGAATGGCTAGCTAGCCACAGAACAGGTGCGATAATAACAAATATTGCATAAACCTCATTAGTGCACTGACCGGAATACAACCACAAATTAAATAACCAAATAGCCTAGTTTGTCACAATTCAGAACTCCCTGCCTCGCTCACAGAGGCTGCAATCATAACCATGCCACAGCGGGCCCCAGAGTAAATTTAAAAAATGAACCCGTATAGGACTAGCTTATCGGTTGATGGAGCCTACCGGTTAGTTCAGAAGCCGGTGGCAGTGAAGGTCCCTTCAGGAGTGGAGGGGGCTGTGGAGCCTGCATGTCCACGTTAGCTTGCAGGCTAGCATGACACTCACGGGATGTCGTTGCTGTGGCCGTTTCTCCTTCACTGCCAGGGCCCGCAAACGTCTCGACGATCCTGCGAGTGCAAAGTCCTGGTCCAAACTTTTTTCATCTTCCACTTCCAGACGTGGTTTTTTAAGAAAACGGGTCAATGATAGCTGTTTAGCCATAGTTGGCTCATACTAGGCTGCTACTGTACATGAAACTCAGACCGAATTGGCGCGCAAGTTCGTAATGTAGCCTAAACAAACGTAAGAGAATTTCTGCTATGAAAGTGCCGTGTCATCACATAGTAACGAACATAGCAACGGGCCGATGGAGACAAACAATCACATCCAGCGTTTTCTCCAGTTGGTTTCAATGGCATCTCCACACTTTTTAGAGATTATTAATACATAACGATTCCCCAAGACAAAACAATTCACATTTAAGGTAATTATGAATCTGAATGGGTGGGCAAGCTGTCAATCTGGGCGGGCCTGGGTAGATCCGCGACTGGTATGGACATGTGCTACCCATTTACCATTCATGTTTTGACGACTCAATAACACAGTAGAGCAGGTATATTGGCATTGTGACGTGACTAATGGAACTGAGATTTGTGAGAAGAGTAACTTAGTAATTCAATGTTTATGTTCCCATACATGTTGTAAAGACATAGAAACAGCACGTGGTGCATGTACATGAGAGAAATGAACAGATCTTGGAGCTGAAAATTTGGAAAAGGAGATGCCATGCAGAAGAAGTGACTCTTTTCACTGTGAACTTTTAGTGCCCACACAGCAAACAGGAGGAGGCCAATCTACGCCTGTGTGCTGGAGACCAGGGCTTCTGTCTCATCAACGATGGGGACGATGTGAAACTGGACAGGAGCCATGCCTACTACTACCAAGTACAGGCTCAGCTCCACATTGTGGGTGCTGACTATTGTGACTTTGTAGTGTGGAACACAAATGACATCTTTGTAGAGAGGATTTTGCCTGATGCGGAACTCTGGGACAATGTCATTCCCAAAGTTCAAGAGTTCTTCGGATACTGTGTTCTTCCTGAAGTGTTGGGACAGCAATGAATGGATCTCTATGGGAATTGGGGGGTGGGACTAGATTTAGCTGTAAATTATGCTGGAACAGTATGGAACACATGGTTGGCTAAATGGCTGTAAGTCATCAAGGGTCTGACGTATCAAACAAGCTTTAAACCATCACTCTGTTGCCAGATATGCAGTAGATATTCAATTCAATTCAATTTTATTTATATAGCGCTTTTCACAGATGACTGTCACAAAGACGCTTTACAGAACAGAAAGGGGAGGAAAGGGGAAATGGGAAATGCCAGCTCTAAGCCAGCTCTAAGCCCCCAGATAGCAGAGGTAAAAACTCTAGTAGGAGAGAAAAACCCTCATACTGTGGCGAGAAAAAACTCCCCGATGGGAAGAAATCTCGAGAGGAACCCGGCTATTGGGGGGATGCCCATCCTCCACTGGCCTATGGGTTGATTATGTCATAGGGAGGTATTCGATTCAGATGACTCCATCATGTAGAGATCAGCAGTGGCAGGTGGGGGGCGCCTAGCTGGTCTTGGGCTGGAGCTCCGGGCCAGGAGGAGGGGGCGGGGGAAAGACGCGAGAAACTCTGGAAACTTGGGCTAGAGCTCCGGGCAGGTGCCCAGAGCAGGGAAGAGGAAAAAAAAGAAAAAACATTGTTAGGGGGTTCAGATGGTAGCAGAACAAGCGCAGCAGGAGAGACAGAGGTGTCTGCTGCGATAAGGAAACCCCGGCAGAATAAGGCTATGGCAGCATAGCTAAGGGCTAAACAGAGGCAGGGGCCAATACAGCCATGAGGGCAGGCTTGAGACAGTCACCACTAGACCATGACCGGTCGAGCTTAACACAACACTACCAATAATGATCCAGTGACAGCACAGACCGCTCAGTCCACCAGCGACTCTATAGCTAATGCCAGCCACCCACTCCTGCCCCTCAACTATAGGACAGACTAAAAAGATGAGTTTTAAGCCTAGCTTTAAATAGACTGACAGTGTCTGCACCCCGAACATGAGCAGGCAATTTGTTCCATAGGAGAGGAGCACGATAGGAAAAGGCTCTACCACCTATTGTACTTTTAGCTATTTTAGGAATAACAAGGAGGCCTGCGCCCTGCGAACGGAGCGTTCGTGAGGGATTATAAGGGAAAAGTAAATCCCTTAAATATAAGGGGGCAAGCCCATGTAAGGCTTTAAAGGTAAGTAATAGAATCTTATAGTCTATTCGAAATTTGATTGGCAACCAGTGAAGTGAAGCTAACACTGGGCTGATGTGTTCAAATCTTCTAGTTCTCGTGAGAATACGAGCAGCTGTATTTTGATGAATAACTTGAAGGGTTTCTTCTCCTGAATTATTTTTCCATAGAGTTCAATAGGAAAATTTGTCAGGAGAAACAATATTGATAGCTGATTAATAAAGCCGGCAAATAACGCTAAATCCGCTGATTTTAAAAGTTTGTCTTCGCCAAATATCTTAGTTACAACAACTTTAATCTAGCAAAGCAGTTTTGTGGTTAGAAAGAGATGCAGTATTTATTCAGTTTGGAAATATGAACGTAGCTAACATAGTCGGAATTTACCTAATGTAATATAATACTATAATTATAAATAAAAATAGCCTACTGTAGATACAGAGTTTGTTACTGTTAGATGTAACTTGTCATATCTAAGACATTTCGCTGGATAAAATGTTTTTTAATACACAGATTAACGTGCTTTGTGAAGTAACTTGCTCGCATTCGCAACCAGCGTTGCTCACGTTAGTATTATATTACATTATTAGGTAAAGCCACCTGGCCATGGAACGTGAGAAAACTGAGTTTGGCCAGGGTTGCGCTACTTAATCACCATTAAAAAATAAATTTTTGGAATATTTCTGTAGAGAGCTTGTGTGCCTCTGGGTAGCATATGGACTTGACCAAGGACTTTGACAGCTGTGAAAGACTAGTCTGTAGAACCTGCTTCAGTTTAGAGGCTGTTATCCTTCCTGCTCTTTGGCTGAACCAGATTGTTGATGAGCTCTGGTTTCTGGTCTCCTCCTCTACTGCCTGGACCTGCTACAAGCCTTACTGAGCCCACCTTTTCTTCTGCCTCCACTAAGCACGGGGTAGAACTCCACATCCCGACTACCGGCCCGCCTGTCCATGCCCGCGCTCGACGCCTCGACCCCGGGAAACTCGCTGTTGCCCAGGCGGAGTTCCACACCATGGAGTGCCTCGGCATTATTCGCCGGTCAAACAGCCCCTGGTCCTCGCCCCTCCACATCTTGCCGAAGGCCGGCGGCGGGTGGCGCCCCTGTGGGGATTATAGGCGCCTTTAATGACGCCACGATCCCCGACCGATACCCGATTCCTCACATCCAGGATTTTTCCGCCCGCCTGGCCGGAAAAGTCGTCTTCTCCAAGGTGGACCTTGTGCGCGGATACCACCAGGTTCCTGTACAGCCGCAGGACATCCAGAAGACGGCAGTGATCACGCCATTTGACCTTTGGGAATTCCTGCGGATGCCGTTCGGCCTGAAAAACGCAGCGCAGGCTTTCCAGCGCCTGATGGACACTGTGCTGCGGGATCTACCGTTCCTTTTTGTCTATCTGGACGATTTTCTCGTCGCCAGTGCCTCCATGGCGGAACACGTGTCTCACCTTCGAACCCTCTTTCGAGCGGCTCAGCCAGCACAACCTTATTATTAATCCAGCCAAGTGCCAGTTCGGACTGGCTGCCATTGACTTCCTCGGGCACCACATTACCAAGGACGGTGCGGTGCCACTGCCGTCGAAGGTGGAGGCTGTGAACAGTTTTCCCCGCCCCCTCTCCGCGAAGGCCCTGCAGGAGTTCCTGGGCATGGTGAACTTTTACCATCGTTTTATTCCCCATGCAGGCTCATGCAGCCCCTTTTCGAGGCCCTCAAGGGCATTCCCCCCAAGAAGACCATCGATTGGTCTAAGGAGATGGACAGCGCTTTCTCTGCCACGAAAGGGGCTCTGGCCAACGCAGTCATGCTAGCACATCCTATACCAGGGGTGACGATCACCCTCACCACGGACGCTTCGGAGTACGCCGTCGCTGCCATGTTTGAGCAGTGCATTAATGGAGCCTGGCAGCCTCTCGCCTTTTTCAGCCGCCAACTGCATCCCAACGAGAAGAAGTACAGCACTGTCGACCGTGAACTCCTTGGCCTGTACCTGGCCATTCCATTTTCTGCTGGAAGCCCGGCCATTCACGGCGTTTGTTGACCACAAACCATTATCGTTTGCCATGGCTAAGGTGTTGGAACCGTGGTCTGCCCGTCAGCAGCGCCAGCTCGCTTTCATTTCCGAGTTCACTACGGACATCGCGTTTGACGACGCCGGCAACACCCTACTTTGTGATGTTTCCACGATGCAACCACGGCCGGTTGTGCCCGGCGAGTGGAGACGACGGGTTTTTGATGCCATTCATGGTCTTTCCCACCCGGGCAAGAAGTCGTCACAGAAGATGGTGTCGGCTAGGTTCGTTTGGCACGGCCTCAAGAAGGACATCCGCAACTGGGCCAACACCTACATTGTATGCCAACGCTATCGTCATGTAAAGGCCCCGTTGGCGCCTTTCTCGGTTCCTGAGAGGCGTTTTGACCATGTGCACGTGGACCTGGTGGGGCCCCTGCTACCCTCCCATGGTTTCGCCTACCTCCTCACAATGATCGACAGGACCACGGTGGTCGGAGGCCGTTCCGTTGGCATCGACAACGTCTGCTAATGTGGCTCGGGCATTCATCGCCACTTGGGTCGCCCGGTTCGGCGTACCGTCTGATGTCTCCTCGGACAGAGGTCCCCAGTTCACGTCAGAGCTTTGGAATGCGATCGCCCAGGGCCTGGGAGTGAAGCTCCACCATACCACCGCTTATCACCCCCAGGGTAATGGCTTGTGCGAGCGGTTTCACCACTCAATGAAGGCCGCCCTCTGGGCCAGCCTCCAGGATGACAGTTGGGTCGACAGATTTCCTTGGGTCATGCTGGGGCTTAGGACTGCCCCTAAGGAGGACCTACAGTGCTCATCTGCTGAGCTGGTTTATGGTCAGCCTCTGCGGGTGCCGGGTGATTTCATTCCTAATGCCACAAGCCCTTGGTCCGCATCACAACAGCGAACCGCCCTCCTGGACAGCGCCAGGGCGTTTGCACCAGTGCCTACATCACAGCACGGTCTTCCGCAGTCCCATGTCCCTTCCGACCTGAAGGCGGCGGAGTACGTTTTCATCCGCCACGACGCGCATCGGGGGCCGCTTTACCCTCCCTATGATGGCCCGTTTCGTGTCTTGGAGGCCGGGGACAAGACTTTCCTAGTGGCCGTCGGTGGTAAGCCGGACTACGTTTTCCTGGACCGCCTCAAACCAGCCCATCTGGATCTGGACCAGCCCGTTAAGTTAGCTCAGCCCCCACGGCGGGGTCGCCCTCCGTCTGTTGCGCCACCGCGGTGCCCCCTACCTTCTTGTGGTCCCCCTGTGTCCACTCCGGCCCCCGCTCCGGCCTTGCGGACTCGTTTCGGTAGGGCGGTTCGGCCTCCCCCTCGTCTGGCGTTGCCAGTTCTGATGAATTCTGGGGGGACGGATGTGGCGGCTACCTCTGGGACATACATATATAATTCACCTCCTACTGTCAACGCGGCTACGTCATAGATGGTAACTTCTATGACGTATTCTTTGGGTTGAATGAGGTTTATAAATAAAGAACGCAGCTGCGTTGCAGTTAGCTCGACCAGGAAAGAAGTCTCAGTTTGGTAATTTCCTGCACTCCTTCAAGGTCATCCATCGGCCCAACCCTAGTCTAGTCTTTCATACTGAACAGCTCATTCAGTATTTTACACCTCTGCTCACCTATCCTCCCTGCAATGGCATCATCTAGTTTTTGCTTTTTAGATTTTGCAGATGAAAAGTCTATCATCGCAACTGGAGCAGCAGGAATCTGAAAGCGCGAGAGGCATAGAGAATAGAAACGCTTTAAATGTATCCCTACATACAGCTCACACTGAAACAAAAATAAATGACGTGCATTTGATTACCTTTTTGACGTGATGGCATTAACCACTTGCACTTTTCCATAGTGCAGGATTCAGTCTCTCTCATTTTAACACCCGCTTCAATGGCGAACAGAACTGCTCCAACATGCGAGCAGGATTCTGACAATCTGTTGGTAGAAAGGAGGGAGAAAAGGAATTACGCATTTACAGATAATTTATAATACTATTACAAGTAAATATAACACAAACAGCTGACAGACTGCTTTGTTTAAGGGGTTGAGAACCTAATTTTATATACTGTACATAAGCGGTGCTTCTCCAAGATCAACAGCTTATTCTTAAACACCAGACAGACATGATATGATATTTCAAACATAACTACATATTGTTTCTAGAGCAGCAATAGCAGGCTAGTTTACCTCAAAGTCACTATATAAGCTAATACCTCATTGGAAACAAATAGTATTCTTGAGATCAGATGACGTACAATATTTAACATTATACCAAGTTCTGCAGTCACATTTTCATGTTCAAACAACTGAACCAATGACTCAAACGGGTGGCTTGATTTTAAATGTCAGAAGGATTAAATGTAAGTACTATAGCATTATTATAGTGGGCGAAAAAACTATAATATTCTTATAGTTTTCTAGAAGATAACTAAAGCAATACTATAGTTAATTTTTGTTAGGGGCTAGCGCTAGCCACTCGCATCTGCCACGTATCAGATAGGCTACTCGTTTCACAAAGTTGCAGCATACAATTCTCTATTGGTTAAAGAAATGAGGTTTAAGAATGTGGAGTAGCCTAGCCTATTTCACTCGCATATCCTATCTGATCCGTGACATTCTGATGCGAGTGAATAGGCTAGGCAACTCCACATCCATTTTTTTAACTAGAGAATTGTATGTTGCAACTTAAGGGACAGCCTATCTGATCCGTGGCATTCTGATGCGATCAAACAATACGGTGCCCTCAGAATAGACATTTAGTTTAGCCTATAGGCTAGCTAAACTTTATTTCAGCAGCCTCGGACAAAAAAGGGGTAAAGCAGCGGATATAATGAGATGTAGCCTATTAAAGCTGCTTCTTCCTCCGTTGTCCCCTGAGTGTCAGCTAAACTGTCGCTGGAATATCGCTGGAGTGCGTTTATATGTAAAGCAACAATAGAATGTTTATGACAGTTCTGTGATTTCAGTCGAGCGACACTGTCCCTGGACTAAACTGGTCACTTGACGCCTCTGCCATTGACCAAGGATGGACAATAGGCTATAGTGACCTGCTTAGGCACACTGTGACAGTTCAAATAGGCTACACCATTTGACACACATGGACTGTAAAGTAGAGCTATGCAGTTCTTCAAAGTTAAAATGATTTGAATTCTCGAGCTTTTTTTTTTGTCTCAGCATGCATCTCTTAAAGTCCACCATTGCCCTCTAGTGCCCCTGTTGAGAAACTTCATATTAGTTTGACGGAGACGCAAGGTTTGCAGAATTAGGTATTCTCTGTATTTGTATGGCAATTGTAACCATGTCAATGTGTGATAACACATAAGCAGGCGAACCCCTTGCTTGCCATACACTCGCAAAGAATTAGCCAGTCTTGTCAGACTGCTGGCCCCGTTTGTCAACGTCAATTCGCTGCCTATCTCAATTAACGTTAGCTAGCCACCTAAGTGCTAACGGTAGTTTTAATGTTTCGAGTTTGTTTCAAGAATTCTGCTATTTTATCACATTACCAACAGACAGGTTAGCGAGCTAGCTCACTAACCATCTATTGTATCAAGCTGCCAGTTTGTTATTTGGCTTGGCTGGCTGTCAATATTCAACTTCACCATAAGAAATCAGTCAAGGAAACACCAATATGCCCAAAACGTAGCCTATGCTATCTAGTTCGTTCGCTGGACATTACATTACATTCATTTAGCAGACGCTTTTATCCAAAGCGACGTACAATAAGTGCATACAGAGACGTCATCAAGATCACTACAGAACAGACAAGACAAAGCACATCCTTCCCATAATGTAGCAGCTATCCCTAGTAATGAACGTTGACTGTAGTTCACAGTAAGCTGTGGGTAAATCAGCTATACTACAATCTATTCTAAATACTATTATAAACTATAACAAACAGACAGGAAAAACACAGGGAACTAGTAAACACATGGAACTGATATGCCTAGGTTAGAATATCAGTCAAGGTAGAGTCTGAAGAGGTGTGTCTTCAGGCCTCGACGGAATGCAGGCAGGGTTCGAGTAGAACGTAGGAGAATGGGAAGTTCATTCCACCACTGAGGTGAGGAGCTAAGGTGGAAAAAGCTCCGCAGTCGGGACGAACGAGAGCCGTTGACATGGAGGGGGCGAAGTGCGAGTCGCCCTGCTGTAGAAGAGCGAAGTGGTCGAGCAGGAACATAGTTCTGGATTAAGTCCTGCAGGTAGGCGGGGCCTGTCCTATTGGCTGCAGTGTAGGCCAGGGTCAGAACTTTGAACCTGATCCTGGCTGCAACTGGCAGCCAGTGGAGTGACCTCAGCAGGGGGGTTACAAGGGGTAAAGCAGCGGACATAATGAGATGTAGCCTATTAAAGCTGCTTCTTCCTCCGTTGTCCCCTGAGTGTCAGCTAAACTGTCGCTGGAATATCGCTGGAGTGCGTTTATATGTAAAGCAACAATGAAGAAGCAGGGTCATTCATAGAAGCATTCATATTCATATTTTTTTAAATAATTGACATAGCCTAACAACACCATTTTCAGATAGCCTTGAGATATATATTTTTCAGTTGATAATAAAGCCTTTATTCCAATGATTTTCTCTTAATTTGCTGTTCAGGTTTATCTGACTGGATAACTTTATCTCCAAGTGAATTGTTCCCAGATGGTAGTGTGAGACATAGTGCTAACTTTCACCTGTATTCCCCACTTCTTTCAACAATTTTGTTGATTGCTGAGCTTATGAAACTATTTCAGAAGGAAAAAGTGACACTTATTTAAGCTTGAGGTCTCAACAGTCACAATCCCATTTTTGTTAAATCTCACGCTGCCACCTGGTGGATACCCTGTGAAGCGAAGTGGGAATCTCCGGTCTCCCGATTCTCAGTCTCTTGACTGAGGCGAGAACATTCCAGAATAAACCAGGGTGTTTACACTGGCTTTGTCACATGATACATTTACTGTTCTAGTCTACAGAGTAAAACAATACACTTAACTAATTTCTCACCCAAACCCTAATGGAGCACTGTGACCCAAGCCAAAATCTAAAGATGGTTGTTTTATATCAGAAGAATTCATATCAATACGCAAATACCTGTCTGAACTGTGGAATTCATTGGCGTAAATGGATGTAAAATGCTAATTGAATAATAATTTACTTGTCACTCATTTATCCTCTCTGGAAATGTTATATGGATGCTTTTGGGCCTGGAGGATGTGCAGACGCCTGCATGTTCCAGACAAGTGAGACTGTGGGAAGACTCAAATATTACTCTCAATATAGAGGCATTTTATTTGCAGGATTAGTTGCATAGACTGGGATTCTGTTCAAATGTATTTGCTTACACAATCTAAACATTATTTGTGTAATTTAAAGAAGCCCACTGCAATATTTTGTTTTGTGAGACTTCAAAGGTTATTTATTTGGTATGTTTTGGCCCATGTATATACCTGTACTGAACGCAACTGACACGGAAAGGACTGTTATTTTATGTAGCGATACACCAACCCAGAAATATTTGTGACTATTGTATTTTATTACACATAATTGGACTGAACTATTCACATATTAACAAGTCATGTGAAGATGATGTAATAGTCAGCAATGGCAGGATCTCCTCTGTACAGAACAACGGGGTGTTCAGTGCTCTCCTTTCACACTGCTGAGGAAGAAGGACAACACATCAGAGCTCATCCAGGCACACACTCCGTTTCACTGGGATTAAAGGGTCCTGTATGTCTGAACATGTGAAATAAGAATCGCATGTTAATTACTCTAAATCTTAATACATTTTCAATTTGTGAGAATATTGGTCAGAGGTACAGAAATGCATTTTCTGTATCTCCCGTCACCATTAATGCTCCACAAACACACCTGATTAGACTCACGCCTATCTCAGGGGTGTAGTAAGTGTTGCTCCTGGTGACACAGTGGCACACGACCCACAGATCCCTGAACCACAGGTGTGGAATCCTGGGGGAGCTCAAAGGGGTGGACGGGCCCCTGGGGGAGCTCAAAGGGGTGGACGGGCCCCTGGGGGAGCTCAAAGGGGTGGACGGGCCCCTGGGGGAGCTCAAAGGGGTGGACGGGCCCCTGGGGGAGCTCAAAGGGGTGGACGGGCCCCTGGGAGAGCTCAAAGGGGTGGACGGGCCCCTGGGGGAGCTCAAAGGGGTGGACGGGCCCCTGCGGAGCCGTCTTCTGACAGGTGTGCCACCTGTGGGAAATGTTACACACTGCGCCCCACATGGTCACACAGTCAAATGCACTGACTGACATGTTTTTGCCTGGGGAGGGAGACCAGGAGAAGGCTAGCTTTACAGGACTGACAGCGGCCTAGACTCTTTACAGAAGAGACGGACGTAAACGGGCAACCCCCTTTTCTCTCCTTCCACAGGTGCCTGTTCTACAGGTGTGGAATCCTGGGGGACCTTTTAGGCGTAGAAAGACACCTGCACAACACACCCTGTGGACATGTCTTAAGGAGCCGCTGCACAGCTTTTAGGTACCTTCAATATAGTTTTGAATGACCCAAATACCTTCTATAAATCAAGTGTTCAATTTCTAATTTGTGTTACGAAGCTATATTAGCCTGAAATTAATTAATGATGGCCAATAGGAACACAATGTATGCTAAACTGACTGCGCAGTTCTGCTGATCTGCAGAGGGAACGCTGGCATAGTGGGAGCGTACAAAGTCGCTCAAGTAAAAAAGAAAGGAAATGTGTGTGTGCACAGGGCCTGTGTTTGTGTGATGGCGGTACCTGTGCCATGTTGGTCATAAGCACCAATGGAACTCTTGGGAAAGAAAAGTTTCTTTGCATTAACTAGCCTAGAGTTTAGCTTTCTGGTCCTAGCTGCACTGTGGCTTCTCTTCGTGGGTCAGTTTCCTGCACAGCCTCCCTGGCTTGGTGGGACTGCAGCACAGAAACGCCTTCAATCACCTGGAAAAGCAGGAAGTCAGAACTGCTGCGGCTGTAAGGGACACCACAAATCTCTCCTGAGGGAGCGTCACCAAAGGGCCCGAAACCAAACTGTAAAATGTCTGGTGCCTGGCAAGTCCTCAGGCTTTATTACTTTAATTTTAGGTCCCTCTGATTTTTATTATATTTTAACTTGAAATGTACAGTATACTTTATCAAGACTTACAAAGGTGTGGTCCACAAGCTTTCCTGCAGCATGGCGACCTGCGTGTGTTGTTGTAGACTGCACTGGGGCACACCATGCGCCTGGGCACTTGCTGCACCTGCTGAAGCTGAAGGGGGGTGGGGCTAAAAAAGGGTTAAGGCAGACTGGGAAGGGGGCGGGGGATAAAATGGGGTTGAAGCAGACTGTGATGTATCCACGTGTCGGTGCCTAAACCGAAAGTAACAGCAATGAAAAGAGATTGAGCTGCTGAGTTTCCTTTTGGCACCGACACGTGGATACGTCACAGTCTGCCTCAACGCTATTTTATCTTCCCCGCAAGGACGTTTGGTTCACGGTCCCGAAGGTCTTCACCGAGGCACTGGAGTGCATCCTGTGGCCCATATTCTGTACATCTGGAGCAAAAGAAATTAAATAAGGTTTAAGGTCCATATCTGACCCCTAAACACTGATCCCCATATATCTAAACACCATGTTTGGTGACGCAATGAATGAAGATAGATCTGATGGACACATAACTTGGGGGTGCTACAATAACTAATCATGATGCAATCATATCTGGACAGGTATATCTAGATGCGCAATTGGTCCAATCAGGATTCAGTGACCTACTGCCCACCAGGGGAAACCTTATCATAGGGGAACTCACGCTAAGGCCCCAGGCTCTGAGTAGCTCAGCAGCATGGGAGATGTGTCAGCTGGGTCTGCTGGCTGGGTGGATGGAAGGCAGCTGGATGGAGGGCCTGAGGAACATTGCAAAAAATAACCTGGTTCACACACAGTACACTGACCGCACAGACCACTCCCACTGTACACAATGATGTTGTGGCAGCGCATGAAGTCAGACCTGTGGATTGACAGCTGTACTATGTCCACAGGGAGGAGCAGGCGTATATGAATTGTTTGCTGAATTTGGCTCGGCTCAGATCCTCTGCCGGCCCTAGTGTCAGAGTCGAGCGGCGTGCTCCTCGCTGCTCACGGCCAAGGACAGGGGCCCAGCTGCCATGTTGATTCTGGTCCTCTCCTTCACTGCCTTGGCCTTCTCCTCCAGGAGGGTGTAATAGCAGAAGCTGAAGCTGTTTCAGCAAACTCCCTCCATCTTGATATGAGGAACAGATACCTTATTAATCTACAAAACTACATCTGCCCTCCTCTCTCCTTACAGGCTGCTCTCATACGAGCAGCATTGCACTGAAGGCTACAAGTAGGCCATTTAGGCTTCAGGGCTCCCCAGTATTGTATCTTGACTTCGGTATTATAGCGCAATAAAGCGATGAAGAGTCTCGCTGTACGTGCAGTAGAGCCTAATTCCCTCTCATGAAGAACGCTACTGTGAGCCTAACCTTTCCGGGGGCGCTTTGCGGGTGTGGTCTTGCTGTCGGGGCCCAGGTTCTTCCCCAGCACCACTGCCTGCTCTTCGCACTCCATCTTCCTCTTCAGCCCAATCTTCTGGTGTGTTTCTGGGACTGAGAGATCACACAAAAGAAGTGGAGACAGTTTGAGACCTCCAGCCTTTCTCATTCTATTCAAAAGTCAAAATCAAGAAGCATCCTACCTTTCGTAAGGCAGTTTGCTCGCATTTTCTGTATTGTCCCACGCCACTTCCTCCTCACGCCTGTCTGCTCGTTCGTAACACTCCTCTCTGAGGCTAAGACAGATCACACACAGGGAAAAGGACCGACTGTTTGAGACCAGCAATGTTTTTCTTTCTCACTATCACATTTCAATGCTATATAACTTCTGTTTTTCAACATATGCTGTGTAGATAATGCCTAAACACAACTGCATTCTTTACAATTTCTAATCTTTAATTCTCTGTATTCTCTATTAAAATGCTCCTCACAAAAAAATAGAGGGCTTCAGGTCACAGGAACCAGATTTTTGGCGATATGTTGCAATACCTCCTCGCAGCCCTAGGTTGCATTGCATTGAATCTAGGAGTCACATTGCTTGAATATTTAAAGCCATGACTGCTGTTTTTAATGTGAATGGGAATGGTGTGTGAATGCAGAAACCACTCCCTAAATTGATGATGCAGTAGCACATGATAGGTCAGACCTGTGGACTGACAGCTGTAGTATGTCCACAGAGAGGAGCAGGCGGATAAGAATTGTTGTCTGATTTTGTCCTGGTTCAGACGCTCATCTTCTGACGGCTCTGGTTTCTGAGGCGAGCGGTGTGCTCCTCGCTGCTCATGGCCAAGGCTGAGGACAGGGGCCAGACGGCCATGTTGACTCAGGTCTTCGCCTTCAAAGCCTTGACCTCCTCCACCAGGAGAGTGTAATATTATAAGGTGCCCTCCATCTTGATCTGGGGAACAAGATGCGTTATTAATTAAGATGAAGAATCTCAGTCCGGATATCAATGTGCTTCAGCTGTACGTGTAATAGAGCCTAATTCCCTCATGGAGAATGTTGTTGTGACCCTAACCTTTCCGAGGGCACTTTGCAGGAATGGGAGAGCTAGGGCTCCTTTTCTGCTTCTGCTCTCCATCTTCCTCACTCCCCCTCTTCCTCTTCCTGAATCCCACTGAAAAAGATCACACCATCAGATCACATGGTGCAATAAAACCAGCCTGTTTACCTGTGAACTTAAGCTTAGCTGTGCATTACAGAGTAAATGGGTTTTCAGATCCTATATATTTTTTATCAGCACAAAGAGGCCCTTAGTTCAACCAGATCTGAGGCTACCTTGTGCTAAGCAGGTGGGCTGGAGCCACGGGTGACGTTGGAGCTGCTCTAACGTCGCTCGGTCTTCTACCTCCAGTGCCAAGCAACTGCTCATGAACTCCTTGATTTCTGTAGATGCCAAAACCCATGTGATTGGACAGAGCAGCTAGAAGGAGTGTAAAATCTGTGACATCACACACACAGCCCGGCGTTTCCTATTTGACTCCCCTCACCTGAGGACAGCTCATCAGGGTAATGGACTCGGCTCATGCTCTCATGGTCATCACACGGTTTGAATGGTAGGTAGCCACATGTGATGCCAAACAATGTGACCCCAATGGACTACACTGTGGCGGGCCCAGCTTCGTACAGCCCCTTCGCAAACCACTCTGGAGGTGTAAATTCAGTGGTGCCTGACAAAGACAAGACACGGCATGGAGACCAGAAAGAGTAGTCGCTATGGAGATATGAACATTTCACATTATGACAATGAAAAAGCACAGAGCCTATATAATTGGAAACATTTGATGTGCATGCAGAATGTCACATTTAACATCACTTTTCAGTGCACAGGAGGGAACTTGCTGTATCAGTATTTACTCCCCAAGTTCCAAACACTGATTAAAATGTGTAAACCAGCCTTCTCTCACTGACCTGCGAAGGTACTGAAAGGCGTGTCCCTCCAGAGATCTCCACACCCAAAATCAATAAGGATGACACGCAGGGTTTCCGTGTTTATCAGGATGTTCGTTGGTTTCACATCCCGATGAAACACGCCTGCATGTTGGCAGTGCAGAAGGGCGTGAAGTAGCTGGTCTATCACTGCCCGTGCCTGGTGTTCATCCATCGTTTTGAATTGGGATTTGCAGAAATCTACAAGGTCCATACAGGGGTCGGGCCGCTCCAGCACCATCACATAGTGGTCTGGTGCATCAAACCACTCATAGAGCCGTAGGATGTTGGGATGGCCCATGTTCTGATTCACCAGGCCCATGAGCCCCACCTCCCGAGGAGTTCCAACTTCCTGTCCAGGCTGTAGAGAGAGGAAGTTAAGAGTGGTAACGGGCAGCTTGTGGTTATAATGGGCACAACAGTGAATAATGAGGCCTGATACTGCAGGTTATCATCAGAGACAGCTTGTACAAGCACAAATTAAGGACTGAACTATCAATATTAAAAAAATGATTAGGTGACATGTCATTTATTTAAAAGTATGGTGGAGAGCCAACAGGACAAAGTAGCTTTGGTTTTGTTACTCACAATAAGCAGCTCAGCTTCTTTCATTTTCGCTGCATATTTTAGGGCGACCTGAAGAAACCATAACAATTGAGAGGTACAATGCAATCCTGCTTCATACTTTTACTGAACAAAATCATATCATACAAACAACTGCAAAAATAGCAGGTATGTTGATATTTTTCATGTAACAGCTTGCAGTTGAATAAATGCAGCTATGGAAAATTTGCCAGTAATGCCTTATGAAATAAGCTAATACAAAGTATGCTTAAGAAACAACGATATAGCCTAGTTGATGGGAGTCAGTATTGTCTCATTGTAGGATGTGTCAAGACGTATTGGAGTTCATCTTACTGGCAGTCCATCAGAGATGCGAGTCCCAGCGTAGACTGATCCACATCCTCCTTCTCCCAGGAGTGATCCTACCACGTAGTAATCCTCCACTACTTGTTGTTCTACAACAAAGCACAGGCAAATACTTCCATCGTAATCTTCAGCTTTTTCAACTGTCGCGCAACGAAAATGCAGGTGATTGCTTTTTTTTAAACGAGGGACAACATCGGTCAACCTTTTGTCGTAGTAGCACTAAATCCATGATACGTGTCCCTGCCCATGGGTCTACCAGTTATGTTGCTAGGCTGGCTGTCAAGATGAGCAACTCAATTCTTATGTTAGCCTACTTTAAAAAATATATATCCTAGGCCCTGGACGTGTCGCCTACAAACTTGATTTTGGGAGTAACGTTCCGCTAATTTCAATTATTTAGATCGCAAACATCCAATGTACGGATACCAGCCACTGATAAGCAACCCACGTTTCCCACCCATCTTTGAATTGAGGAAAATATTTTCCATATTGCAAAGATTTGACATTGCACCCCATGTACCCCGGGGCTGAAAAAACTCGACGTCAAAATCGGCTTTACCAACTCATGCAGTATATGACCAGAGGCTAGCCAATGCAAGGCTAAATGTGTCCACCCACTCACTAAATCCAGTTTGCTAAAATTGTCTCGTAGCCGTTAAGCCGAGCATTAGCTAATTTAACATGTTCCACGTCTTCCACAACACTTTCCGCCTGTCTGCGCCTAACGCCCCCTAACGGAGACATTACCTTTCTTCCTTCATCTCCAGTTGGTCGTGGAAATGGGAAGGTCGATCTCTCCAGTAGTCAGATCGTTGCTTATCCATAGCTCATCCATTATCGAAGCCATAATGAATTCGCACACAACTGATCAGTAAAAATCTTTGGCTTTATACAGTTTACAGAATATTTTCTGTTGCATAACAGTACCCTTTCCGTAACGATGACGTCACAATAATTGCTTGACTTGTGTTAACTGACGTGACGTAACAATTGTATGTGCTAGAAAGTTCCAGCACAATTTTCTCTGCCCTCCGTCTCATTCACAGTCACACAGAACACAGGTAGGCCTATAGTAAATATCGTTAAATTTGCCGGTATCAACATTTTTTAAATGCCAAATTTGTGTGATATTTGTTTGTTTGCTTGAAAAAACATGGTGTTGACCGACTTTATAAAAGAATAAGAAAAAAAAAAAAAAGCGAAGAACGGGAGTAAGGACACGCTTGTGGATGTCTGCAGCCAAACACGGTCCGGTGTTTTCCGAGGAACAGAGCTAACGTTATAGTTTGCAGTAAATAATATAATTTTTGATTTTTATTAATATTCGAGTCCCATAACTTGCTAACTAACATGTAGCCTATACTTACCTCGCTAATGATCAAACTACTGGGGTGAAATATTGAAGTATGCTGGAGGCTAGCTAGGTATGTTAGCTCGCTAGTTAGGTTAGTTTACCAGGCGGGAGGAAGATGAATTTTGATTGCGAATTAAACGGTAGCTAGGCCTACCCAGCAAACAGTCAACGTCCCAGGGACGTACCATTTTAGTCCTCTCAAAATTATGATGTGATGTTCTCGGGATGTCCTAAAAACACTAGTACGTTATTAAAGTCCTAGGAAGGTCACTGTTTGGTTACAAATATGACATTTAATTTGAATTTTTCGGGGACGTTCAAGCGACGTGCATATCCGGCTATGATATATGACGTTGTGCTCATCATAACATTCATGGGACATTCTGGGACGTTCCAGCAACGTCTGTAACTGGTTACAATATAACGACGTCATGTAATGAGTGTCTGGGGGACGTTACTAGAACGTCCCGAGAACGTTCTCTGTGACGTCCACGTAGCATTGAGAAAACCCCACAAAAAGACGTCAAGGCGACGTCCTGATGCCATTTCGAGACGCTCAGGGGACGTCCCGGGGACCTAATTTTGTTAGCTGGGTAGATAGTAACGTTAACTAGTTTGCGACAGTCGTCCAAACTGTAATAAAGCCAAGGAGCGGAATTTAACAGTGACTCCTGCAGACCACAGAAAATTCTCTACACATTAATATGTTACAATAATTTTGTCCCGAATACTGGTGAAAATAAATGTTTCTTTAAAAATTATTACTAATCTGCGTGAATTCCCTTGGTGTTAACCTGGTGTCCGTGCATTAAATATCTGACCGAGATGTGCAACCAACAAGTCAGCAGCAAGATCGAATTCTTAATAATTAATTAATAAGTCCATATCCCTTAAATAAATTGTCTTATGATTTCACAAAGGTAAAAATAAATATTGATCACCAAAAAAGGTAAATACCATGTTTGAAATCTACGCAATGTCATTTCCAGACACAGAGATGCACTAGCAACAAAATCAAAGCCTGCAACAAGTGATGGCATGGTCATGAGAAGTTTGTGCTGAAGCCCAATCATTTTCATTTACTCTCAAAGAAACAAGCAACAGATTGGTCCCAGAGTTCATGCTAATGAATCGATATTAAAACAGCCATGAGCAAGCTGGTTTAGAGTAAACTAAAAAGAATTCCAAGGAGAATCCAAAACTGATCCAGCTCTGGAAGCATCACAGTCATCTTGTACAATACAAGTTGATAAAGTTTATTTGCTCCAGCAATTTCAAGTATTTTGAAACACAGTAGTATCTCTTCAGCAGTGATAATAGAGCTACTTTTCAAATATGGTATTACCTACAAGATGACTGATGTGTCATAGTTCAGGACAAATATTAATTGAACCTCTTTGATCTCTTGAGTTCTCAACAGTCACATTCCCATCCTTGTTAGATCTCACGCTGCCACCTGGTGGATACCCTGTGAAGGGAAGTGGGGAATCTCTACGTCACATTGACGTTACGTGGCGCTGTACTGGCGACATGTAGTCCAGCTGCCTCTTGTGTTCGTGTTTGTTAATTTGAATGTATTTTGTTGTGTCTGGCTTTTGTCTTTTGTTTTTTCATGCGCTGTGTGTCTGTTGTGGTGCGGGGAGGCGGGCTGGAGATTTTTCGGGGCACTCCTGCCGCTTGTTTTGATGATATTGGCGAATTGTCTCGCCGGGATAATTTTGTTTGTGGTCGTCACCATGGAGGCGCATTCGCAACATATGCTCGGGAATTTCCGTTGGATCTGCAGCAGCAAAGTTTACCATCGCTCTTCACCGGAGTTGAAGATGTCTGGACTGATCAGAGAGTGCAGGCGGTCTTCAAAAGGCAACCATGGAAAGGAAGGAGAAGATGGTGCGGGGGAGGAGTGAGGCGACGAGTGGGAAGGCTGACGCAGTTCGGTGCTCAGTTTCGACAGTACAAAGTCGTGGAGGCAGAGTTTGTGTGTTGGACTGCTAAATGACACTGGACATCTCGGGACAGCGGGGGCTATTTTTAATCATGGCTGTATTCCAATTTAATTCACTTAATTTGATATTGTATGTCTTTATTTGGTGTGTTTGTTGTGTGTTGTGGGTCTGCCCCACTGTCTATGTCTTTTTTGTTGTTGCTGGTGGCTACAACTGAAGTTCCCGAAAGGGAAAATAAAAGTTATTCTATTCTATTCTTGTATCCCGATTAAAATTCTGAATCTCCGACTGAGGCTAGAACATTCCAGAATAAACCAGGGTGTTTACACTGGCTTTTCACATGACACATGTATCGTCTCCCAAAAGAGTAAAGCAACAAGCTTAACTTTTTTAACAACATATTTCTTCTCTCTATGAGCACTGTTTATCAGGAGAGGATTGTTTTCATCACAGCTGTGTGATTTGTGTTGTCACAGGTGTGTATTGATATGAATTCCTCTTCTTATATAAAATATTCTGAAGAGGAATTCATATCAATAGACAAATACCTGCCTGAACTGTGGAATTCATTGATGTAAATGGATATAACATAAGCTAATTGAATAGGAATTTACTTCTCACTCAAGTTTCCATATTGCATAGATTTGACAGAAAGACGGACATAAACAGACAGCCTTTTCTCTCCTTCCACAGGTGCCTGTTCTACAGGTGTGGAATCCTGGGGGACCTTTTAGGCGTAGAAAGACACCTGCACACCACACCCTGTGGACGTGTATTTTCAGGAGCCGTTGCACAGCCTTTAGGTACCTTCTATGTAGTTTGGAATGACCCAAATACCCTCTATAAATCAAGTGTTCAATTTTTAATTTGTGTTACAAAGCCATATTAGCCTGGAATTAAGGATGGCTAATAGAAACACTCTATACCACCACACACTCTGCTCCTGCCGAATAGCTGAAACTAAGCAATGCTTGGCTAGTACTTGGATGGGAGACAATCTGGGAAAAACTAAGTTGCTGTTGGAAGTGGTATTAATTGGCTTTAAAAAAAAAATGTTCTCTCCTTCTCCATTTCAGCTGATGTGTGGTGACATTCTGGTGCAAAATGGCTTCCGTGCATCACACTGTTTGGTGCTACACATTGGTGGTCATTGAGGTGGGTTTCCTCATCCCTAAAGCGGTTTGAGTGTGAGAAAAGCGTTATATAAATGTAAGGAATGATTATTACTCCAATTATTATTACATGCTAAACATGCTGCGCAGTTCAACTGCTGAACTGCAGAGGGAACGCTGGCATAGTGGGAGCGAGTCGCTCAAATAAAAAAGAAAGGCAATGTGTGCGTGCACGGGCCTGTGTTTGTGTGACTGTGGTACCTGTGCCATGCTGGTCATAAGCACCGATGGAACTCTTGGGGAAAAAGTGCCTTTGCATTAACTAGGTTAGAGCTTAGCTGCACTGTGGCTTCTCTTCACTGGTCAGTTTCCTGCACAGCCTCCCTGGCTTGGTGGGACAGCAGCACAGAAACGCCTTCAATCACCTGGAAAAGCAGGAAGTCAGAACTGCTGCGGCTGTATGGGACACCACAAATCTCTCCTGAGTCCTGAGGGAACGTCACCAAAGGGAAAAACAAACTGCAGGATGTCTGGTGCCTGGCACGTCCTCAGGCTTTATTTTACTTCTTTTTGTCATTTTAATGGTAGGTCCCATGGATTTTTATCATGAATATTTTACAGTATGTACTATAAATGTACAGTATGTACTATATCAAGACTTATAAAGGTGTGGTCCACGAGCTTTCCTGCAGCATGGCGACCTGCGTGTGTGGTTGCAGACTGCACTGGGGCACACCATGCGCCTGGGCACTTGCTGCACCTGCTGAAGCTGAAGGGGGTGGGGCTAAACTAGGTTTAAGGCAGACTGGGAAGGGTGCGGGGGATAAAATGGGGTTGAAGCAGACTGTGATGTATCCATGTGTCGGTGCCTAAACCGAAAGTAACAGCAGTGAAAAGAGATTGAGCTGCTGAGTTTCCTTTTGGCACCGACACGTGGATACGTCACAGTCTGCCTCAACGCTATTTTATCTTCCCCGCAAGGACGTTTGGTTCACGGTCCCGAAGGTCTTCACCGAGGCACTGGAGTGCATCCTGTGGCCCATATTCTGTACAACTGGAGCAAAAGAAATAGAAGTTAGTTGCAAACCCATTATAAACTCGGTCCATATCTGATCCCCATGCATCTAAACACTGTGTTGCACTGACACACCAGCATGTTTATTTCTGATTGACCACAAATCAAATATTTATCTATGTAGCGCATTTCACAACTAGTTGTCACAATACGCTTCACGGAAAAACCCAGCCTAAACCCCCACAAGAGCAAGCCAAAGGCAACAGTGGCAAGGAAAAACTCCCACATTTTCATCTCTTTGATCACATGTCAGTTCAGCGCTAGCTGACCTCCACAAATTATGAATGAAAATAATCTGATGGACACATCACCTGAGGTGCGTTCAAATTCAGCAAACAAGGCGAACGTTTCAAACTATTTCAAACTTTTTTCCGTTAGCTTTGTGTTCGCCGCAAACGTTTGCAAACATAAGCGAACGATCTGAAAAGGTAGTTTGCGGCGAACAAAAATGGACGCTGGACTGAGGGAAATGTGTTCCCAGATGGAGATTTCAATTGAAGATACCGGTAATGCAAACAATTTGGAACGTTCTTAAAAAGCCGTTCAAATTTAACCGTTCAAAGAAAACATGTTTGCCACGCACGTTCAGCTCTGTCCGCTGAATTTGAACGCACCTCTGGTGTAGTGGGGTGCTACAGTAACTAATCATGATGCAATCAGTATATCTAGACAGGAATATCAGTATATCTATACGCGCAATTGGTCCAATCAGGATTCAGTGATGTACTGCCCACCAGGTGTAACCTTATCGAGGGAAACTCACGCTAGGGCCCCAGGCTCTGAGTAGCTCAGCAGCATGAGAGATGTGTCAGCTGAGGCAGCTGGCTGGGTGGATGGAGGGCAGCTGGATTGAGGGCCTGAGGAAGATTGCAAAAAAGAACCTAGTTCACACAGTACACTGACTGCACAGACCACTCCCACTGTATACAATGATGTTGTGGCAGCGCATGAAGTCAGACCTGTGGATTGACAGCTGTACTATGTCCACAGGGAGGAGCAGGCATATAGGAATGGTTCGCTGATTTGGGCTCGGCTCAGATCCTCTGCCGGCCCTAGTGTCAGAGTCGAGCGGCGTGCTCCTCGCTGCTCACGGCCAAGGACAGGGGCCCAGCTGCCATGTTGATTCTGGTCCTCTCCTTCACTGCCTTGGCCTTCTCCTCCAGGAGGGTGTAATAGCAGAAGCTGAAGCTGTTTCAGCAAACTCCCTCCATCTTGATCTGGGGAACAGATGCCTTTGCTTTGCTTTTGATGGCAGTTTGCTGGCATTTTCAGTTTTTTCACGCGCCTGCTCGTCCTCATGCCTGTCTGCTCGTTCGTAACTCTCCTCTCTGAGGCGAATGCAGATCACACACAGGGAGAAGGACCGACCAGCAACGTTTTTCTTTCTCAACATCACTTTTCTATAGAATAGAATTGAAGTCTTCTCTATTAAAATACTTCTCACAAAAAATAACCTACTGAGAGCTTCTGATTGGACCACTCACTTAAAATATTTTCCCCATTTTTGGTGATATGTTGCAATACCTCATCGCGGCCCTAGGTTCATCGCATTGAATATAATAGTCACATTGCTGCTGACAAAAGCCATAACTGCTGTTTTAAATGTGAATGGGAGTGGTGTATGAATGCAGAGACCACACCCACATTGATGATGCAGTAGCACACGACAGGTCAGACCTGTGGATTGACAGCTGTAGCATGTCCACAGAGAGGAGCAGGCGGATAGGAATTGTTGACTGATTTGGGCATGGCTCAGACACTCATCCCCTGATGGCTCTGGTTTCGGAGGTGAGCGGCGTGCTCCTCGCTGCTCATGGCCAAGGCTGAGGACAGGGGCCATACGGCCATGTTGACTCAGGTCCTCTCCTTCACTGCCTTTGCCTTCTCCTTCAGGAGAGTGTAATATTAGAAGCTGAAGCTGTTTCTGCAGACTCTCTCCATCTTGATCTGGGGAACAGACACCTTATTAATCGCTACAGCGGCCCTCTTTTCTCCTTACAGGCTGCTCTCATACAAGCAGAAATGCACTGAGGGCTACAAGTAGGCCATTTAGGCTTCAGGGCTCCTCAGTATTGTATTTCTGACTGTCAGGTCAAAAATCTTGTCTGGCTTTCTAGCACAATACAGTGATGAATCTCTCTGGATATCCATGTACTTCAGCTGTACGTGCAGTAGAGCCTAATTCCCTCTTGTGGAGAACGTTGTTGTGACCCTAACCTTTCCGGGGGCACGCAGGAATGAGAGAGCTAGAAAGTCTCCTTTTCTGCTCTCCATCTTCCTTACTCCCCCTCTTCCTCTTCCTGAATCCCACTGAAAGAGATCACACCATCAGGTCATATGGTGCAATAAAATCAGCCTGTTTACCTGTGAACTTAGCTTAGCTGTGCACTACAGAGTAAATGGGTTTTCAGATACTATATATATTTTTTATCAGCACAAAGAGGCCCATCCAGTTCTGAGGCTACCTTGTGCTAAGCAGGTGGGCTGGAGCCACAGGTGACATTGGAGCTGCTCTAACGTCGCTCTGTCTTCCACCTCCGGTGCCAAGCATCTGCTCATGAAGTCCTTGATTTCTGTAGATGCCAAAACCCATGTGATTGGACAGAGCAGATAGAAGGAGTGTAAAATCTGTGACATCACACACACAGCCCGGCGTTTCCTATTTGACTCCCCTCACCTGAGGACAGCTCATCAGGCTAATGGACTCGGCTCATGCTCTCATGGTCATCACACGGTTTGAATGGTAGGTAGCCACATGTGATGCCAAACAATGTGACCCCAAGGGACCACACTGTGGGGGGCCCAGCCTGGTACAGCCCCTTCGCAAACCACTCTGGAGGTGTAAATTCAGTGGTGCCTGACAAAGACAAGACACAGCATGGAGACCAGTTAGAATGTGGAACTAAATAATTCCAGCACAATTTTCCTTTCCTCTGCCTTCCATCTCACATAGTAGCCTAATTGACGTTAAGTTGCCTATAGCAACATTTTTTAATTGCCAAATTTGTGTGATATTTGTTTCTGTTCGGGAAAAAAAAAACATATAAACGCAAGGAGAGTAAGCAACAAAATAAGCGAAGAAAGGGAGTATGCAGCCAACCGTGTTTCCTGAGAAATGGCTACAGTTTGCAGCACATATTCTTATTCTTCAATATAATTTTTATTAAATTACACATTAATATTTGAGTCCCATAACTTGCTAACTAACATGTAGCCTATAATTAGCTTGCTAACGATCAAACTACTGGGGTGAAAATATTCAAGTGTGCTGAAGCTAGCTAGGTATGTTAGCTAGGTTAGTTTACCAGACGGGAGGAAGATGAATTTTGATTGTGAATTAAACGGTAGCTAGATTGTAATGTTAACGTTAGCTAGTTTGCGACAGTCATATAAAACAACAAAACCAAGGAGTGGAATTTAACAGTGACTTCTGCAGACCACTGCAAATTCTCTACACCAGGGATCTCAAACTCAAATCCTGGAGGGCCGCTGTGTCTGCTGGTTTTCGATGTGTTCCTGCACTTAAGTGTTTAATTTAAGTCATTGATTGGCTAAAGAGTCTGCACACCTTGTTTCCAAGGCCTAAATTGGCTGCTGATTGAAAGGAAATCACAAAAACCAGCAGACACAGCGGCCCTCCAGGACTGGAGTTTGAGATCCCTGCTCTACACAATATGTTGCAATAATTTTGATTCAAGCACAAACAAGAGACGAACAACGCGTTTCAGCAGTCCTTCAGGTTCTTGATGAATTAAACTCATATATTCATAGTAAGATTATTCCTGTGTTGAGTGTGTGGTTTACCCTGAAACATTAATTATTGGACAAAACTCAGTGTGCTATTTCTCTTTTTTTGGACGTACTCTTGCTGCAACCTGCAACACACGTGTGCATTGAACGTGTGCACTGAAGGTAATACCATGTTTGAAATCTAATTTCCAGACACAGATGCACTAGCAAAAAATTCAAAGCCTGTAACAAGTGATGGCATGGTCATGAGAAGTTTGAGCTGAAGCCCCAGAATTTTCCCCAGACCAAGGGGTGTCCGGATACTGTTGGTCATGTAGTGTATATAATCAGCAGAGCCTGTCCCTCTTTAGACAGGGTCCTGTGAACATATAGGTTTAATACCTGACCGTTATATGACCTCTTTCTTTTACTTTGATAGGTAGGGTGTACATTTTTTTTTCATAATGCAGACGTATTCATTATTTGTGTATTTTCCTTTATATTTTGCTTTAAGTGGGTGGACTGTGATATCCTGTTGTCTGGTATCTGGTATATAGTCTATCATTATATATATATATATATATATATATTATATATCTATCATTACAGCCTATTTGTGTGGGTTCTTTATAGCTCCCTCTGGTGTTTTAGGTGCCTACCTGTTTCCTTGTGCAATTAGACACGTGTGGAATGTAATTAGGTGTGGTCTATATATGTTGAGTGCCACCTATTGTATTAATGACCTAGTGTCGCTATGCATGGGTCATTGTATTGCCTTGCCTTGTTCTAGCCTGTGTAATAAAGGCTCTTTATCTTTTCACCTAGCGACAGAGTGCCTTGGTTTTTCTTGGTGCCGCACTTTTTACGCTTTTTCATCTTTAAGAGGCTCTTTCCTTTTTCCCAAGGATTTTGTTTCCCAGTGTTTTTCCAGCCTACCAGCCTTACCAATGAGCACCTGACGTTCACAGAGCCAACATTTAATAACAGTAATGTTGTATTCTGTATTGAAATCCATAATTATGAAATAAAGCCACATCAATGCAAAAATAACACAATTTGGTGGGAAATTGCCCACTATTGAAAAGAAAAAAACATACTCGAAAACGTTTAAATAATTTACTTTTATTTTTCATTGCTTTTGCAAACAGCAGCATACTAAAAGCATAACCTGGCCACTTGGCCAAGAGTTTGTCATTTAATTAGAAAAGCTATCATCTTTTAATAATTTTGTCCTTAGTATAATGTAGACTAGACATGCATATCAACGTGCAGGGAGCATACATGGAAAAGGAGCTACTGAAACTAAACTAAATAAATGCAACTGCATTAAATTGGTAATAAACAGTAGACTTGTATCAGGTGATATTAAAAATGTTTTTACACTAATGCATACTGCCCATCTGGTGGAATTTTCTGATTGGATGGCTGATCACTATTTTGTGACCAGTTTCTTATGTAAACCACAGAATAGTTCTGTGGTGCACACTATGTACGTTCATTTATGATTGGCCAGGCATATGAAATAGAGCACTTTGATTACCACAGAGGTGTGCGTATATATATATATATGTATATATATATATTTACACAGTCACACACAAATGCATAATTACAATTTTCTTTGTTGCAAAAGCAGGAAAGCAACATGGCAGATGCATTGGTGGGCTGGCTTTAAATCAATTTGTGCTAAATTATTATATGGTTTCAATAAAATACTGTTTTGGGGGCTTATACAAATCCAACCCGTAAATGTACACATATGTTTGAAGCTGTCATATTTAATTTTGGCTACAGTAAGGTTCTGAGGCACAGACGGTGTCAAAACATGTTTCCAACAAAAATACCTTAGAAAAAATATAGAATTTAAGTATTTCTGACTTCAGCATGCTTAGAAAAGCCAATTCGATACAAAATAATGGCTTTATCAACCTGTATACAAATAGGTAAGACCACAAAAATATTCTCTGCTTTAGACAATGAAAATAAAAATACAAGTGTACTGATACAAGTCTTTTATTGGCAAATATCCACATTCACAGACCCTGACTCAGACCCAACATTCTAAGAAGAACCTGATAAAGTATGGTTGATCACCAACATCCAATATGAGTACAAGTCCACCATGTCTCTGAAGCCTAAAGAAGGATATTCAGGTGTTTAAACGCCATTTTGAAAGGCTGTTTTCGTCAATGTTGTGCCTCAAAGATAGGTCATGGCATAGGGTCTGGGTCTGTGAAAATCTATCTTTGAGATAGGATTCTTGATTATAAAACTTGAATTTAGTGGTGCATATCAAAAGCAGCGAGTAGACTTATAAATTCAGAAATCCATTTCCGAAAACATTGATTTGAATAAACGAAAGTACTATCATGGTAAAATAGATGCTTATTCCAACTCTCTCAAAAAATGTTTACAAACATATCAAATGTATATCAAATGTATCATATGGACACAGATGATCGCTATAAACATATCACAAAACGGTTATATGAGCAAAAGGTTCTGTATCCCAGAGTGTTTGTTCCTTTTTAGTGTGATATGATTGTAGTCATAATTGTCATTTCTGCTGCATAATCACAATTACTTGTAAGTAACCAAAACACTTGAATTGTAATAGCACATACAGTTTCTGGTGTGCTGCTTAATTATAATTGCAATAGCAATCATCAGTGACCCTAAGTCCGGTCTAAATAGAGTGTTTCTCCTGGACTGAACTGATATGGTTGTTAAGGCAAGACTGAGGGCAAGATTCGGCAGTGTAGTGTTTTAACTTCAAGCATTCTGCTCCTGCTGATAACCCCTTGTTTGTAAAGTATTTCTGAATCCTGCTAATATCCCTGTGTCTAAACACTTAAGGCGGTTCAGTTTTTTTCTTTCCAGTCCCATAAAACATTTGGTTAAAAGCACATAAAAAAGGATCTAATTCTAAAAACAGCAAACTGAGTAATCAAAATTACTTCTCAGCTGTTGAGTCTGAGAATAAGAAAAAAGGTTAAAAATTACAGAAGACTGCAATGTGTAGAAACTGGTGGCGTGGAACTTCTTTGGAAGTAAGAAAGCACACAGATTTTGGCTTTGAGATGTAGAGAACAGGTCAGGTGAAGGCGGGGCTTATTGGGCATCGACCACCATCACGTGCACAAACAGTCCCGCCGAAGGGATGACATCACCATTGTTTGTGAGCAGAGGAACGTGCCGGTATCCTGAGGAAACATGAAGTGAGGTTCAATTAATGAGGGAAACATTTGGGGAAAGACATAAGGGGCGTATGGCTTAATATATGAAAAATCTTCTTCTATTCCACAACTTGTTAAAATGATGATTTTGCATATCAAAATTGCTTATCGTGAGACAAGAAGATTAGTTTAAAAGATTGTCCAATGAATGCATTGTATTTTATACAAATATTGAACCTTTGAAATAAGAAATAAGGAAACAAATCTTGTTCTAATAATATAATCAAGTAAAATGAGAACCATTTCTCATTTCTTACCATTAGTCCTGTTTATTTCTACTCAATGATTAATCATTATTGTCAGCTTAAAATAACAAATAGTTACACAGAACAAAGAGGATGTCGTTCAGATGTGGCCAGAAAGGCTAGAGGGGCCTCTGGAATTGATTTAGTTAGAAGGTATCCAAATGTGATGTTTAGTCCTACATAATGCAAGTGCATACAGTATTTAACTTGAAGTGGTTGTGTTCCAGCCGGGTAGGTTGGCTGTTGGGACTCACCGTTCTGTAAACTGGTGAAGGGCAGGGCGTACTGTCCGATGAGGTCGTTCTGAGATGTGGAGTCGTAGTCCTCCACCACAAAGCGCACCATGGCCAGCTCTGGCACGTACACCTCGAACTGGAACTGCTCGTTCCACATGGGGTTGAATCCTGAGGAGAAACCCACGTGTCTGTCAGGACCCGAAAGGCGTCCGACGGAATGCCAGAGAAATTCTCCCTCTGCCACTGCCCGATACACACCCTTTTTACTGTCTTAAGCCCCATTGGTTATTACTCATTGTTCAAATTACCACTTCACATTTGCTTTCCAGATGGCTTTCTCCGTGCCAACTATTAGAGAATTCCCATCTATTATTAATTTAATATAGCTGGATGTTTCACTGATGCAATTCTGGCTAAACGCCTGGTTCGATCGTCCAATGGGAATACATCACCTAGGATTTGAATCAGAAAGCTTAATGAAACAAACCCCAATACCCTAGCTGCTAATCTGCACTGCTGCTTTGATGGGCAGAAACTGCATCTTCTCTTCTGCTGTGAACTGTGTGAATTTGAAGCGAACGCAATAAGGGGTCTTCCTGCCACTCGGCACGATGAGAGGGGGAGGGATGGGAAGGCCCGTACCGTTGTTGCTGATATTGACCGTCTCTTTCTCTGTGGTGTCCGCCGGTACGCCGTAGACCTCCACCCTCACCAGGGGATCCACAATGGACTTCTTCTTCTTCTTCAGTTTGGGGAGCTGTTGGGCTGAAATGATCTAATGGGACATATTACGATAATTAATATCATAATTCCTGTGTGGGGACCGCTGAGTCTGCTAAGTGATTGTAAGCGGTCGTTAGGGACACATTCAGAACACATATACTGTGACTAGGCTGCAGAAATATCTCATAAGGTATCCGCTCGCTCAAACTCATGGATCACCAAGGCCTCAACTCAAAACTGACAGTGTCAATCACAGAGACGGCGTTCTCTAAACCAGTGGTTCCCAACCCTGGTCCTGGGGACCCCCTGTGTATGCTGGTTTTCGTTCCAACCACAATTGCAATCACAGAATTTTAACAAGCTGTTATTTTTTCTTAATTAGGTGTTTTTATTGTATAGAGAGAACACTTTAAACTCTTTACTCTCTTAAGCCACATTATGTTAGCAATAGCTATGCATGCCATGAAGAAAAAAAACCCATGTTCATTATGCTCATTGTGTTATATTGCAAACAATTACAAAGAAGAAGTAACAACTCAGGTGATTAGGCTCCTAATTAGGTAATTGAACGCAAGTTTAAGTTCCTTCATAATTTTTTCCTTAACACAATGCAGGTTTGGCTCGTTATCATTTGCTTTGTCTTTGAATTCTTCATTATTTACCAAACGGCTAGTTTTATTGGCCATGTGTCCACAATTTCACTAATTATGAGCCTATTGATTCACCTCAGTCTTTAATTTGATCAGTTAAAACATTTTTTACCTCCTTTTAATTGTTTACAATACAACACAATGTGAATCTTGGACTTTTAGTCTTCATGGCATGCATAGCTATTACTAACATAATGTGGCTTAAGAACGTAAATAATCCCTCTAAACATTAAAAACACCGACAGTGCATCCAGAAAGTATTCACAGCGCTTCACTTTTTCCACATTTTGTTCTGTTACAGCCTTATTCCAAAATTGATTAAATTCATTTTTTCCCTCAAAATTCTACACACAACACCCCATAATGACAATGTGAAAAGAGTTTTTTTTGAGATTTTTGCAAATTTATTAAAAATAAAAAACAAAAATTTCTCATTTACATAAGTATTCATACCCTTTGCTTTAACGTATTTTTAAAGTATCATATTTCATATTTGGTCGCATATCCTTTACATGCTGTTACTTCCTGAAGTCTGTGACCATCAACATCAAAAAACTGTCGATATCTTATTTTCAGGTACTGTTACAAGCGATACTATAACCTCTGAATGGATTTGAATATAACCGCATTTGAATGGATCTCTATGGAAATTGGAGGGTGAGACTAGATTCAGCTGTAAATTACACTGGTACAGTATGGAACACATGGCTGGCTAAATGGCTGTAAGTTATCAAGGGTCTGAGCTATCAAACGAGCCCCAAACCATCACTCTGTTGCCAGATATGGAGTAGATGTGGATGGATCACTGCAAGGGTTATTTCTCCGGACTCATTTTCCTATAGAACTCTATGGGGAAAAAAGTCAGGAGAAACAACCCTTAAAGTGATCCATCCACATCTACTCCATATCTGGCAACAGAGTGATGGTTTGGGGCTCGTTTGATAGCTCAGACCCTTGATAACTTACAGCCATTTAGCCAGCCATGTGTTCCATACTGTACCAGTGTAATTTACAGCTGAATCTAGTCTCACCCCCCAATTTCCATAGAGATCCATTCAAATGCAGAGAGGTTATAGTATCGCTTGTAACAGTACCTGAAAATAAGATATCGACAGTTTTTTGATGTTGATGGTCACAGACTTCAGGAAGTAACAGCATGTAAAGGATATGCGACCAAATATGAAATATGATACTTTAAAAATACGTTAAAGCAAAGGGATGAATACTTATGTAAATGAGAAATTTTTGTTTTTTATTTTTAATAAATTTGCAAAAATCTCAAAAAAACTTTTTTCACATTGTCATTATGGGGTGTTGTGTGTAGAATTTTGAGGGAAAAAATTAATTTAATCAATTTTGGAATATGGCTGTAACAGAACAAAATGTGGAAAAAGTGAAGCGCTGTGAATACTTTCCGGATGCACTGTAATTAAGAAAAATTAACAGCTTGTTAAAATTCTGGTATTGCAATTGTGGTTGGAACGAAAACCAGCATACACAGGGGGTCCCCAGGACCAGGGTTGGGAACCACTGCTCTAAACCAGGGGTTCTCAATCCTGGTCCTGGGGGACCCCTGTGTATGCTGGTTTTCGTTGCAACCGCAGTTGCAATCCCAGAATTTTAACAAGCTGTTAATTTTTCTTAATTAGGTGCTTTTCATGTTTGGAGGAATTATTCGCCCACTTAAGACACATTATGTCAGAAATAGCTATGCATGCCATGTAGAACAAACTCCCCATGTTCACATTGTGCTTATTGTGCTATATTGCAACAATTACATAAGAAAAGGTTACAAAATAATGTATTTTCACTCAAATGAAGGAGTGAAGTGAATCAATAGGCTCCTAATTAGGTTGTTGAACACATGTGTTTAACTCAATTTTTTCTTTAAGCTTAAGACAATGCAGGTTTGGCTCGTTATCATTTGCTTTGTGTTTGAATTCTTCATTATCTACGAAATGGTTAATTTTAGTGGCCATGTGTCCACACTTTCACCAATTAGGAGCCTATTGATTCAAATCAGTCTTTAAATGGATCTGTTAAATAATTTTCTTATCTTTTTTAAATAATATAGCACAATGTGAACATGGGGTGTTTATTCTACATGGCATCCATAGCTATTTCTGATATAATGTGGCTTAAGAGGGTGAATAATTCCTCCAAACATGACAAGCACCTAATTAAGAAAAATTAACAGCTTGTTAAAATTCTGGGATTGCAACTGCGGTTGCAACGAAAGCCAGCATACACAGGGGTCCCCCAGGACCAGGATTGAGAACCCCTGCTCTAAACGACACTTGGTTCTAATATGCCTGTTTTATCATACATTAGCCACTAGGGGGAGCACAGAGCTTATTTTAACAACCATCTTGATAGTGTTGTTCTGATGGTAAAGTGACATGCTGTTTTCAGTCCTGTTCTATAGCTTTCCTGCTGTAAAACATGATATTACTCTAAGTTAAACTTGGAAGGTTCTGGAGCAGAGCTGGTATACTTCAGTTCAATTTAATTTGTATGGCGCTTTTGACACTATTGTCACAAAATCAAGATGCTTTACCAAAACAGCAAATAGGAAAAATTAGCTGAGACCAAGCGTGGAATCCCCAAAAATCCAGCAAGTGAGGTAACAAAACTCCCCAGTGGGAATAAAAACACTCAAACAAAAATAAAAAATAAAAAGTCCCTTGTGGCAAGAAATCTCAGGAGGAACCTGGATATAGAGGGGGTGCCCATCCTCCGCTGGCCAGCCCGGTGTAATAGTTAAAATCATGCAGGTAGCGGGGTATCTACTGGAGCGCATAGGCAGAGCGGTCAGGATAAGTATGGATATGAAAGGTGCTGAGAGATTCTCCTACCATGACGTGCAGAACCTTGTGCTGTAGCCAATCGCCCTTGGTGAGCGTGATGGGGTCAAACTCGGACGCAGGGTCCCGCAGGTAAGCCGGCTTCAAGATGTACCCGCTAAAGCCGTTGGGATAGAACCGGCCCTGGTTCAGGTCCAACTCCTTAGATGGTGTCTGGAAGTTCAGGGCCACTGGGTACCAAGTAATGTGAGACTGGTCAGCAATGTTCAGTGTGGTCAGAGAAACATTCTTATAATAAAGGTCCATGTGGTGCATATATTTTGACAGGATTACATATGCTTGATGAGGGCCATTGGCAAATAGTGAAATATTGACAAATTAGGCCAGTAAAACAAAATGCAGTGGTTCAAAAATGACAAATTTATTCATTAAAAATGGTGGTGTCTGGAAAAGCATTAGAATAAATAAATACTTGTATAACTGTTGAACTCTGCCATTCAAACCTCTTGATCAAACAGTGACAGCTTATTTCTACCAAGAATAAATTGCCTCTGATCACACTTCCCACTCTTGAGTGTATATAAAAGGCATGAAACAGTAGCTGGACTGCTCGCTGGCCTGTATCTGTCCAGAAACACTGCTTTAGACCTGAGCTTCTTGGACGTGGATGAAGGTGAGAGTTTTTACCTATCTGGCAACCGGAGTTCCACAGGGGCACTGGGTTATAGTTGGAGGAGTCTGTTCGGGAGCCTCCAGGGTAGATTCGGCTCAGCTTGCTTACGTTGTGCTGAATGTATGCGTTTGCTGGAACAGAGAAGAACTTCAGTATGCAGCTATGATACGAAAGGTATATTTAAAGGAAACATTTATTTTCTTAAAACAATATCGCACTATAAATACAAATGCTCAAAACTAGTGCCGTATGAGCATTCATGTAAAAAGCAAAATTTTGTTTCATATACAGTATGTGACCTAGAGTGTACCTATGCTA
Source organism: Synaphobranchus kaupii (assembly GCA_029718625.1). NCBI lineage: Eukaryota > Metazoa > Chordata > Actinopteri > Anguilliformes > Synaphobranchidae > Synaphobranchus > Synaphobranchus kaupii. The sequence goes on from CM056394.1 coordinate 24,511,744, forward strand.
ACCTCAGAAGAGAAAAATGGAGAATGTTTGGGTCACCGTGGGATGTACGCAGTACCTGACTCTTCAGCCAGCTTTACGGCTTTTCCTTCTTTGAAAGACGACATCTCGTAGAAGGCCCGGTTGTCTCTGGCATCCTCAAAGCCGTTGAAGTGGACGCTCTTGCAGTAGATGACGATGTTAGAAAGCTCCTTCGCCAGTTTCAGCTTGGACTTCTGCGGATGAAAGTGTTGTGGGTGAAATCGGGGACATTAGGACAATGGAACGGGTGCAGTACGCTACCATCTACATAAAGTGAGTCGGGTCCCCGCTTACATGAAGTCTCGCTTAATGATTCACTTCATACTTAATGATTCATAGTTTTGTACCGTGCAGCACATTAACTAGTGTTCCTCACAGGAATATTACTTCACAGGGACGTGAACCCCCATGCAGTTACTCAGTCACAATTCTAGTCGGGCGAATCTCTTAGAAGCAGCGGATTGGGTCCAGTCTGGAGGTACCTTTGGTTTCTTCTCCTCATCCTCCTCTGCGTCAGCAGCTTCATCGTCCTCTGACACACTGTCGTCCTCCTCCACGGCGTCATCAGCGGCATAGAAGGCATCCAGTTTGTTCAGACGCTTTCCCTTGATCAGGAAACGGCCCTTCAGCTCCTGTGGCGACAAATGCACACACTTCAATTGCGCACGACGCTGGTGTTATCCAATCGCAGCCTGAGAACACAGATCTTGGAACTTGGGATAACCAAATATGGAAAACATAAATGTTCTCTTCCAAATTTGGGCTCGTCACCAGTGTCTTTTGGATCACTGCTGTACTAGTCACACCCACCATGCAGTTTCCTCATTCAGGTGAATAATGAAAACATTGTGCAATATTTACTGTATATTGTTTCAAGTCTTCTTGACAACGTCCAATATACTGTATGCAACCAGCTGTGTGTAACCTGCCTGCATTGAGTGAAATATAGTTATGGTTATTTACATAAGTTATCAGCAGATGTATAGGATGGCGGAACTTGTTTAGCTCTAAAGCTAAACTGAATTACAGGGATACATTTCAGCATTTCCAGCACTGATAATAGTTGGTGCTGTTGTCCAGAGATGAAGTCTAACCTTAATGTGACTCAGCAGTAAATGAATGCAGGAGGGAACTAAGATCAACTACATCATTGAGGCTATGTAGTCAGAGGCACCTGATACCTCGTACTCTTCCCAAAGAAAGTGGCGGTAAAGCCTGTTTATTGGCTGTGGCAATGGCCAAACACAGACACACCCTCTATGTAGCCAACAGGGGAAGGAAAGATAAATATTACGTAATGTGTAATTGGCATACAAATGCCCTGTAGTCAAAACATTATCATAGTCAAGTGTTTTTTTTTTTTTTTTTTTTGCATAACCTTAAAGGTCAGTTCACTATGTGGATGTGACAGGATGTTGCAGGGGGATTTTTCCGGTCGGACACTGCACCTGATTAGGCTTCCCTGTTCTCACAGGGTCACTGTGTAACTTAGTACGTTACGCAGTGGCTAGGGCACGCTGCACTTCTTTGCATTGCCAGATTGGATGGGTTTTGCTCCGAAGGGGAGTTGGGGAAAAAAAGCCTGCTATGCATTCGCCAAGATAGGGGTGACAAATCTCAGCGCTTGGTGAGCTAAATGAAAGCCATCTGCGGACATTCCCCACATTCCTCCAGAGGAGCACTGAAAGGTCCTGTCTAAATGAGAGCGCTAAAATTCCCGTTGCCACCTTTCTCCCAAAATCCAAAGGCTTCACAGCCTGTTCCTCTGGGTCAAATTCATCGAAGACAGCTGCTCTGCAGCTTGTGTTAATGTACACTTTCCTCTGAGGAAAGATCAGATTCTGGCTCCATGCCCCACCACACGATGGTGCCATGCCTAATGTGTGATACGAGGTATTTCACTGCTGAGTGGATTAAGTGTGCACAGTGAGAGAGGTGTGAAGGGTAAGCGTCTTCAGTAACCGAAGGCATGGGTATAATGAGCTCACGACTCGAGTCTGCTGTTTTTTCTGACATAAATCACCCGTATTCTCAAAAATAGATCAGATCCCTTGAGTCTTGTGCTGTGTAAATTAGTTGCAAGTAACAAGGAGCATAAGCTAGAACCAAGATCCTGTTTCACTTGATTAGAAGGGCAGGGTGGGGCCCTTTTTGGCAGTGATGTGTCCTACAAGGAGCTGTAGGCAATAACTAAGTGTGAAATAGTTAAACCAAGGGGTGGTGGAATTGCATGAGCCAGTCAACTCAAGCAAACAAACACTTGTAAAGGTGAGTATGTGCCATTGACTTAACAACTAAAGGGGATTCCGTATTTTCAAACAGAGCAAGTAACTGTGACACCATTTTACTGACAGATACAGGTTGTAAAACATTATGGACTTAAGCCCTTATCGTAGACAGTAATTTCAAAATCAATATTCTTTCGTCCGTTGTTCCTTCTTAATATATTCATCTGATCTGACTTTGGGACAGGAAACATAAGAGGCTACATTCTCGCTTTGCAGATGCCCAATATAATGAAACTGTTAATATACAGTGAGCACCATAATTCATTAGACAGTAACACATTTTTTGTTATTTTGATTCTGTACTCTAGCACTCTGAGTTTGAAAGGGTACAATGACAATGAGGTTGAAGTGCAGACTGTCAGCTTTAATTTGAGGGTATTTTCATCCATATCGGATAAACCGTTTAGAAATTATAGAACCTTTTGTACATAGCCCCCTTTTGAGTCTTTTGATATTATTGGGTCATAGACATCAGGAAGTCATGGCATGCAAAGGATATGTGACCAAATATTAAAAATGATTACTTTACTCTACATTATGTTAAACTGTAAATTTTTTTGATGACCGAAAATGGGGGAGGCTATGTACAAAAGGTTCTTTAATTTCTAAACGGTTCATCCGATATGGATGGAAATACCCTCAAATTAAAGATGACAGTCTGCACTTCAACCTCATCGTCATTGTATCCTTTCAAACACAAAGTGCCAGAGTACAGAACCAAAATAACGAAACGTGTCACTGTCCAATTAATTATGGTGCTCACTGTATATTTGGTCAAATTCAAACGTAATTTAAGTGACTAAGGTGATGTAAAACAACGTAGCGGTTGCAGATTGTGTGAGGTGCTGAAGCTGGGTTTAGGAGTGGCAGAAGAGGAGGAAATGGAGGAGCACTGACCTCAGGAGAGGGGAAGTCTGTGGGCATCGCGTCCCCCAGGGGTGTTGTGAGAAGAGCACTGCCCAGGATGGAGGTCATGTGTTCGGCCATGACCTTCTGCTGCTCCACACTGCAGTGGTTCTCCAGGGAGATGATCACAGGGTACTCTGAGGTCTGGGGAGGTGAAGAGACACAGTCAGTCAAGTAATGACCACATTGTGCATTCCACCTCAATTGTGCAAAGGAGAATAATATTCAAATATATCTCAATATACTGTATATAATGTACATATATTGCTAATCATACATTCTAATGGAGGGAGAGCAAATCATACAAGTAGAATGAAAAGGTGGAATGGACTAATTAAAATTAAATTTGTTATTATCCAGAACATCAAACTATATTGCACGCCTGGCTATCATTGAAATGAGTCAGATTCAATAAACCACTGTGCAGGTATGACTGCCACAGTCCCTGGCTCACCTTGAAGGCGTACTCCTTGAGAGCTTTGATGACATCTTTGAAGAGGATCTTGGAGGTCAGTGTGTAGCCGTGGTAGATGACCGGTTCGCCCTCTGAACCGTCCCAACAGTCGAGCTCAACACAGCGGCAGCTCTTCATCAGTGCCCTGAGGAAGAGAACAGCTGTCAGGGTCAGGCTATGCGGAATACTCAGGTACAATCTCTGTCATTCTAGGGTCTGATCTGTCAGGTGTGCTGATATGATGCACTGTGGACCGATATTACAAAAATGGTACGTGTTCAAATATATAATCCAAAATCAAAGGAACATACAGACATACTGTATATAGAAATGGGGTGTACTTATAGCATTAGAAAATATACCAATTTTACTCAGTGTTGCAAATATGCAAATAAAATACATGAAGAACATGAAGCCTATATTAAAAAATATAACTAAAGCCAGTTTCTTGAATAATACATATTTTAAGATTCATATAAGCTGGCAGCGATCTGTGTACTTATGTACTGGAACAGAAGCTGTGGAGATGCTCTCTGTTTACCGAATGTAGGCTTCTGTGCTGCTTGGCCCCTTCAGCTGATCCTCCATCAGGTAGGTGTTGTGGGAGGAAGAGATGAAGTAATGGTTGAGCGGCTGACTCATGTCCTGGTACATCTCCTTGTGGACGTGGTTAAAGACCAAGCCTTCATCGCGGTGCAAGTACATCAGGAAACCGTCCTGGGTCATGTGCTGCTTCTCCTTGGCTGAAATGTCAGAGTGTGGCAACGTTTTAGATAAATCGTCACCATCTTACATAGTGGGTTAGCCAACCAGATGTTAACGTCTCACAGTGTAATATATCTAGGTATATAAATGGATTATGTGCATATTAGGGATGGGGGTTTTGGCTTTTTTTGTACACGTTTACACTTAGAATGATGGCGTGTATCCGCGGTTAATAGCGTGTAAGCGATGACATCATAGCCATAGAGGCCAACGATACTGGTCGGAAACTCGGGTAGCTGCTAGTAAGTAAGCAAGCAGTTATGAAAGATTAACGTTAGGAGGTAAATATAGGTTGGAATATACTTTACTGTTTCAAAATGTTTTCCTAAAATAAACTAGTGTCATGAAATTCAAATAAAACAGTCCAATCAATTTTCGCAGCTCTCTGTGGAGTGCACTTGTAGAAGACGGAGCCTATTCGGGGTTGGGTGCTAGCATTACCCACCGCGGCATCTTGTTCAAAATCTACGTTCGCGTGTTTTAATCGCAGATGATTGTTCATTGAGCTGGTACTCCCCCCTTTCACACTTAAAACAATGTTACCGAGTTGCCGTCGACTTGTTTTGTAAAATAATTCCGGGCTTTAGCTTTTCCGCCGCTCATTTTGATGCTTTCACTCAAATTCACTGACTCACTCCCGCATTTTTTCCATCAACGTTAGTTATGTTGACGTGATTTACGATCTAGATATATTTAAATGCTTTAGATATATACATAATATTGTACGAGGAACAATTATAGCCTACGCAACATTTAAATAATTAATATGATTAAAAAAATATTTTTAAAATTATTTTAAGATTTCGGTTAATCAGTCCTAAACGGATAGTGATTAATTACCCCATCCCTAGTGCATATAAATGGCCTTTTATTAGGATGTATGATTGACGTGTTGTAATATACATGCGTACGTGGTACACAGTGGAGTGTTAAAGTGAGCATGTGCTAGGAGACTCGTGAGTATAGACGTCATCACCTGCGTCGTCCACCTCATACTTCTCGATGAGCTTGAGGGCATCGTCAACGGAGGCGGATTCCCGCTGCTCCTTGAGCAGGAAGTTGAGCAGGTCCGTGCTGCTCATTTGCCCGTCTGTCCCGGCATACTTCCCATAGATGACGTCAATCTCCTCCCGCTCGGTCAGCAGTTTGTAGAAATGCTCAATTTCTGGCCCCTCCAGGTAGCCTGACTTGGAATGGTCACATTTCTGTAGGATGGAAGCACCTCAACTTAGACACATCTCTGCTAAGTGCCGATTTCCCTAGACGGTAAATGAAGCACAGTTGCTTTTTCTGCACTTGACGCCAGTCGTAATAACTCACACAAGGGAGTCCATATGCATTTATCTGTGAATCCTCCCATATCTCACTGGAACTAACAAAAATACATAAGCCTCACTTTTACAAAAACCTTTATCGACAACTGAAAATGTTTTCCCCAAAAACCAAGGCTCTTAGATTTCAACGTACCAGGAAGACCATCCCCATTCGGCGCATCTTCATAAATTCTGTGCCGTCCGAAAATATGTACGTACTAAACCACATCACCTCAGATGTTAATCCCAAGCCTCGGCGTCTCGCACATTGACCAGATGTTGGAAGCTGGCTCGCCTTTGGGGCGGAGCCGAAAAGAGGGGGCGGGGCGCCCCAGAGCGATGGCGCCGGGGGGGGCCGAGCCTCCTCACCTCAAACAGCATCTCGGCGTAGTCGTCGTCCACCTCGATGTTCACCTGGTGCAGGAAGCGCTTCAGCTCCTTCTGGCTCATCTTGCTGTCGCTGTTCTTGTCGGCTTTGCGCATGCAGTTGTAGATCCAGCTGTAGCTTTAATGTAAGGTTGCTTTGCACCACGGGCTTTGGATCACGATCTGAATGGGAATACGATGCTACGCTACGATATGACGCTTATTTCTTTCAGTGCCTGGCTGCCTTCAGCAACTGTGACAAAATAAAGCCTTTCATAATTATTCATACATTTTCACAAGAGCAGAGATGAAATGCCATAGAAGCATACAGCGTATTGTGATTACGTTAGCTCCACAGTTATACACTGCTGTAAAATTTGGCTATAAATGTTGCTTGTCAGTGATGATGAATGCTGTAAGTAACTATGAAGATATTACATATGGCAAAACACTGTGATGCAAAAATGTCCGGTAAACTCCATGGACAAGTCCTTACAGAAATGGATGTACTGCAATATACTGTGGACTTATATATACAGCATATTGAATATACAGTATATGAAAGCTGAAATAAGTTGTATAATTGCCGATATTGTATATTATAAAGATTTGCAATGTGTTGATAATGCATTTTATTTCAATACATTGCAATGTATTCCATCTCCATAAGGGTGGAGTTCCCTGTTGAGGGAGTGAGTAATCTGACATGCGGAAGGATACTGCTCGGTCTTCTGCTGGCGGTTGAGGTTGCGCATGTTGCTGATGACCTTCTCCAGGGCGTTGACCCACTGCTTGGCCTCTTCCTCAGAGCTGGCGATCAGGTCCAGGTTCTTCCTCCGGCCCCTGAAGATGATGGAGAAGCAGCGGCCCTCCACGTGGTCCTCCGTGTACTTCTGGAGCCCCTCCGACTGCCGGCCCGCCCGCACCGCCTGGATGTCGTCGATGGAGACTGCCAACGAGATTAGAGAGCCGCCGCGTCAGGGCAGGGGACCTCCGCCACACCCCCGCCCCGCCCCGGGCTCAGGGTTCAAAGGAGCCCAGGAAGGGAGCGGAGGAGACAGAGACAGAGAGAGAGAGAGAGAGAGAGGACGTGCGGGAGAGAGAAACGGAGAGTGATAGAAAGAGACAGGCCTTCCTGTGATCCGTGGCAGACCCTGCCAACTCCCTTTTATCGGCAGGAAGCGTCTGCGGCTGTCCGCCCGCTAACCCTTCACAAGGAAGAAGCCCGCCAAGCGTGGCAAACGCGAGTTGGCATGCATCAGCGAAGGCCTGCTTTTTATCTTTTAAGGGGATCCCCTTGTGCATTTTACAGAAAATATCCACGATTTTCTAAATCCGTTTTACTCGGGACTGATATGAAAACCTACGTTATCCTTCTTGTGAAAGAAGAGTATAAGAGAGGTTGGTCCATGAGTAAACTGGCCAGACAATGATTCAGGAGGTGGTGTGGGAGTGGGGTGGGGAGGGAAGGGGGGGGTGGTACGGGGACACTACAATGAGAAGTGCAGAGGAAGTGGGAAATATCTCAACAAAAAACCATTTGTTAGGTGACAATGAGTGTCAGGGCTTCCTCCTGAGCTTCCTATCAAAATAAGAGCGCTGCGAGAGGCCCATCGGCGCATTTCGCTGCGCGCAGCGGCGGCGGCTTGTTTTTCCTGCGCCTTGAATGCTGCGAATTCTGACACGCCCCGACACCGCCATACCACTGCTGCGACCGTCTCTGGGCCCGGCGCCCATTCCCTAATTCGTTTCTGTTCAGTCAGGGGTCCAGACAGAGATTCCATCGCACACAATGGACTGTTGTATGAGCGATGCAACACCCCAGAGTGACAGGGGCCGTATTCTCAATACTGTATGTGGGAAAGATGTATTTTTTCACGGGGCAACCACATTTGTTACGCTGACTGATGACATACAGACGTGCGTGTTAATTGTGTGCTACCGTCACGCATGACACCTGTAACCATTGGTTCTGGTCTCAGCACTGTGTAGCTGCTGGCGCACTAGCTTTTTTGGTTTTGTTTGGTTCTATTACTGCGAGTGAGTGAGGTACTGAGTAAATATACTTCTACCTGGATTAGGAGTATTGCCAATACAAATAAATAATGAAAATGCAATCCTATGTCCAATAAAAAAAACTGGTTTGGCTGCTAGACGTGCAAAGTTCTCAGGAAAATGTTTGCATGCACTTTAGAGATAGCTTGCAAGTACAGATTATTTTCATAAGTTTTGTAAACAGCTAAAGGTGTTAGCGCCTGCACAACGGTGGTGTCTAAGTGAAAGAGAGCTGATATGTCCATTTCCTCTGCAATTATCACCAAATGTATTAATTATCGCCCCCAACAATTTTGAAATAAACATATTAATTATTGTGTAGACATCATAAAACAGAGCGCGAGCCGTATTGCCACAACTAGATTTTATCTATAATATAGTGTGTGTCCGATTCTCATTTATAATGGATACAAGACATTTTCTCAGCGAAGTAGCAGTTGTATGACTTATAGCCTGGTCTGTACAGGCAAGCACAGTTTAAAGTGGGTTATATTTTCCTTGAAGGAACATTCTAGTCCTGGAAACAAGCCCACTCAGGTCTAACCCTGCTTGTGAACATAATGCATCGTTTCTCTTCGGAACACGATTGCAATAAAGAAACGTCGCCATGGTAATTATCACGTCCTCACACTCTACTTCATGTTTATGGTGTGGGAATAAAGGACAAACTTTTCCTTTATGACTGTGAAATGAAAGAAACCGACGGTATGACAGTAGCCAGCAGCCTGGTCTCCTTTGATGTATGTCACGTGACTGTGATAGTAGCCAATGACAATGACACAGTATGTAAGAAAAAATCTTGCTTTTTCTCAGATGAAAGTCAAGTGGAGATGAAAGCTAGAGGAGCTTAACACATGGCTAATGGTGTTCTCCCATTTCTCCCATTTTTTAAATTTAAATGCACATATTCCTGATTCAGTGGACCAGTGAACCATAATCCCCACAATGCTGGAGACCAGTCAGAATACCTGAACCAAAGTTGAAATGTGAAGCTCGTCAACGTGAAGGCGTTTTACGGTTACGGCGCAGTGCGGCTGCACGCGACGACGGTGTGCTCGGTGTGAAAGTCCTGCTCTCCCTTCGCCGGGAGAAGACAGGCAAACCCCGAGCCGGCCTCCGACGGGGTCAGGGCTATTGTTTTGTGGCATAATGTGCGGAAGTGCGAGTGCGTGTGCCGCTGTGGGTGATGTCATCTGAATTGGCCCCGGGGCCAGAGATGTTTACTCTGCCCACTCATGCTTAGTAGCGCCAAGTGTCATCGGCCAACTGCAAAGGGGCACAGCGGTTTGTGTGTGAGCAGAGGTGTGGTTCAGGAGACTCGAAACAGGACGATGACACCATGAGGTGACATACCTGTGTCAGACTCTCGAGCGGGATACTTAACCTCAATCACTTCAGTCGACGTGCGTGTGGATAAACCGACAAAATATTCAAGAAATAATAGTCAGCAGGTGTGGAATGGAATTCAGTCAAGGTTTTCACACCTCCTAATGACATGCTGAAAATATGAGTTTAAGGGATTTGTGATCGTTTTGTAATAGATGCACTGTTGCATGGTGTTTTATCGCCCTCCAGATTATTCCCACGCATTCCAGCTCCAGTCACACATGCCTTTAGGGTTTCACTCATTCTCCAGGTTAACATATTTACAATTAATTTGTTGGTTCAATACAATATTTCTCAGAGTGAGAAGTGTTTAAATTCAAATGTACTGTCAACCCACAGAGTGCACCAAAGCAATATAAGGACAATAATGAATGGCTTTTCATTTGTACTGAGGCAGTATAATTCGCTATTATTAAATTCAATATTAAACTATTATTATTAGTATTAGTAGTAGTAGTAGAGCAAGTTCTACATCTTCCATAGACTCCACTAACACAGGTGGAAAAATGACTGAGGCAGTTCAGGTGAAGCTGCTTCCTCAAGGGCCGCTGGGGAATAGAGCCTAATGTTATGAGGAGAGATGCAGATGGTGCTTAGCCACACTGCTACCTGGGCGCGGCATATTCACCTGCCCCACTGACGCTTACTGACTGCAGCACAGAACACAACATAGAGTGACTTCTGGCTCAACCAATATTCAAAGGGACTGTAAATAAAATTGTAAAATTTCAAGTCGTAATGTTCACGCGTATTAAGGCACCTCGGGGTCTGTTTTTTTAACTTCCTGTTCTGTTTTACACTGTTTGAGTGGCAACCACCTAAGGTGAGCCTGATGAATGACAGGTCGAGGTTAACCAATCAGACCTCACTAAATGCGAGCATCTGCCATTCACTTACAGCTGGAGGAACTTGGAACATATTCAAAATCAGTGTTGTGTGTTTGGTTAATGTAGTCAAATGAGAGAAGTGTTGTGCCCATGTTGCTTGTAGGTTAATTGCTGAGGGCATTGCAGTCAAAGGTTCAAAGGCTGTTGATATTTTATCAGTTCTGTTAATAAAAAGGGTGAGGTTGTGATGTGAGCACTGCCCTCAGAACAGCCATATGATGAGGAGTGTGTGTGTGTATGTGTGTGTGTACGTACGTGTGTGTCTTTGCCTTTTCATGTAACAGAAGCAACACATACACTGCCTTACTGGTTTCATAATTGCTGTTGGCGATATATCTGGAAATCCTGTGGCAAACTAATGATTTTATAGCCTTCTGAATGGCAAAGGTAACTGAAAACAACAATCTCTGCACCAAGGCCATTTCATCTGGAGATCCTCAGATTTATAAAAAAATTGGAAAGCATGTGACTGATCGATTGAGGAGGCACAGTATTACCAGGCCAATGCAAGGGCTAAAAAAAACATTATATTATTCGCTTTAAGACAGTCCTTTTGCTGGCCACATGCAAGACATGTAGTGTCCATTGTGTACCGTACTTACTGTAGGCTTCCTGAGGGAACTTAGAGCTGAACTTAATTCAATAAAAACACGTGACTGAGTCCAACCACACATTTTCTAATCATTAATCACGACACAGCCATAAAATTTCACTCAGAGGCCGAAAGGTCAGAAGCTAGAGCAAATCCACATTGCCCAACCTTTATTTTATTCATGGTGTATTTGCAACCGTGTGGCTGGCCACAGTAGCCTATGTGCAAGGCAAGATTTGGTATTCGTTCGGACATAAAAGGCTTCCATGTGAAATTTTGAAATGGCTGGAGGTCAGATGGAGTAAAAATAATAATAATCAGACCGCCCTCATGCGCAATGACCAAAAGGAATTTTGTTAAACGGCAGTATAAATATTTACTCAAGCATGTACATCATCATCAGTGGCTGAGGTTAAAAACTCAATTATGAACTATTCCCCAAAATATGCTTGGCAAATTACATGTTATCTCCGCAGATTTGGTGCCACACCCACCGCTGTGCGAAAACAAAACAAAACACTATAGTACGAACATTACAACTCATTCATAAATCATCCAGAATGAGTTACAGGGAGAAAACAAAGGGGAAAAAATCTGCATCTAAAAATTCACGTGGTTGTTTTTGTTCCTCTGCCCGGTAGCTGTTCTATCCCGTCTTTGTTACGCCCACAGTAAACAGCATCCTTGCCAGGTCTTGTAAATAGGCCCTGCCTTCTTGGTATCTGCATTCCTGGGAAACGCGGCCCTGCGAAGCGCGGCTCTGGGACACTGGGAAATGCGGTTCCGGGACCCTGGGAAATGCGGCCCGGGGGACAGTGGGAAACGCGGTCCTGGGACACTGGGGAATGTGCTCCTGGGACACTCACTTCCGGCTAGGGGACACGGGTCGGGGCCTGCTCCAGCGCTAGTGGGGGGTGGAGAGATTTGGGCCTCTGGCTCTTTGTTTTGCACAGATACCTTGGATTAAAGGGGCCTGGCAGAGATAACAGTCTGATAAGTCTCTCCTCCACCCCCTCAGCGGGTCTGACTCAGTAAGAGGGACTGAGTCTGACACAGTGGCACCACACTGTATGCCTGATATGAAAGGACTACAGACAAATTAATGTCTTCCCCATCACTCTGCCCTGGATTCCTTCTTTTCCAGTCCACCCAACATGCAGTGAGGAACCAGAAGAGTTGGAGGGGAACCAGGCAAGGTCAACGAGAGAATTCTGTCTAAAAAGCAGAACGGGAGGATATGGGCGGTTTCAGTCCGATAACAAACCGAACCAGGACACCTTTGCTCATCAGCATTTTTGGTGCTATTCTAAAAAACCCTCCACCCTTGACGCAATTCAGTTTGCTAGGAACAGTACTCTAATACTCTCCATAAAATCACAATTGTTTTTTTTTTGTTTGTTTTGCTTTGAAGAATGAGGAAAAAAACCCATCAAGGTCACAATAAGAACCAAATCAACCTAATGTTCAGACCAGAGGATCCGATCAGTCCAATTTAAATTAAACAGTGATCACATCCAACTGTATCTAAAATGCACAACAGTAAACAATATTCACTGCAAGTCAAATCAAAAGAGCATTAGCCTGAATCTAAGGCCGATCCTCCATTGGAATTTCCTATGAAGCTCTCAGTCACACAGCCATGCTGAAAACTACATCCTGGCCCATGTTGTTTGAGGCAAAAAAGTCATCTGTCCCCCATATGACCATATAAAACACGCCTCATTCAGAGTGCTGGAATTGAGCGTAGCATTATGATATTCCTAGGATGTTTCACACGGTTACTTGGCAAGGCTGCAGCCCTGCAATCTGCAGAGGTCCACAGATGCTTTGGATGAAATCTTATTTCCTGTACAGGAGACAAATACTTGTGTCCACTGTACTGGACGCTAAGCATTCAGAGGGATGTGACAGGAAGCTTTAACTAGATGCTATTTTGATTGGTTAATGTGTGACATGAATGAAAGCAATTTCCTGTTTCAATGAGAGCAACGTTGAAGGTCTTTTTTTTTTGAAGACTTTGAGGAACAACAGGAGCTCACTTCTGCATTTAATTTAATCTGTTGCAACATATGTGTATTACTCAATGTACCTGTATTGTACATGTACATGTATTTGCGAACTGAAAAAGGGTTTTGAAAGACCAATGAACAATGTGTATCCTTGTGGAATCTCCTGACTTGTTGTGGCAAAGATAGGTCTGTGGTTATCAAGAATTTGGTGATACTCAAAGATTCCATTTCCTGAGTAATAATCACAGATAGGGAAGACGTGACAGGAAATGCTGAATCAACAAAGTCTATTTTAGTTTGTGTCTTTCCTCCAGCTCAGCATATTTGGCTGGTTTGGTTGAAAAGTGCTTGTGGCATTTTGCCTTATTTCTTTGCCAGATATTCCCTCTCTAAATTGATCTTTTAAAAGACTTTTAAAAGTTTTTTTAGCAAGGGAAGTGATGATCCAAGAGACAGAATCCAAGAACAGATATACCCAGTCAATATCCTAACTATCCAATACAACCTTAAATCCAAAGCTGATCCTGGATCAGCATTCCTACTCCGAGACGCGTCATGAATTCCAGTCAGGCTGGCACAGACAGTCTGGGCCAGAATTTACTTCTTATAACTGCTTATTTATCTGACAAAAAGTGGATCCTCTCTATAAAATGCACCCCCTTTTTTCACACTGAAAAACACGTCCTCCGGTAGCTCCACAGTGCCAAGCGGTGGAAGCCCCTCCCCCTGTGAGCGAGGGTGACGTGGGGGATTGGATTCAGAGCGGTCTCACACACATGATGGTGGTCGCTTGCCGCACTCACACGTCTGCTTGGACCTGAAGGTCTTGTGCGACTCGTGCCACATGGTCTTGCAGTCCTCCTGGAGCTTGTAGAAGCGGGTCTTCTTCCAGGAGCTGGAGCGCACCTTGAGCAGGTCCCCCCCAGTCAACAGGAACTGCAGGTCCGAGTCTCCCTCCAAACCTGGTGTCAGAGAGAGAGAGAGAGAGAGAGAGAGAGAGGGCAGGAGGTATGCAAGAGGAAGAGGTGGAGGGGAATATGGAACAGGGAATGGGGGAAAGAAAGATAGAAAGAGACAGGAACAAAGAATGAGAGTAAAAGAGGAAGAGTGTGGAGATTAGAGATAGAGTGGGCACAGAGGAGAAGAAGAGGGGAGATGGAAGTAGAGAGGGAATGAAGTAGAGAGGGACACAGTGAGAGGGGAGGAAGAGAATGAGAATAATTAGCTCAATGCTTACACGACAGGTCTGTTTCCAATCTTACTGCAATTGTACAAGATATTGCTGAGAATAAAGGAATAAACTGCTAGTAATATAGGAATAAATCGGGTTACAGGGTTCAGTAATATATCAGTCATTAATTTCGAGTAGGAAAAGTCAGCTATTTCAATTATTTCCAATGTACTTTTGTTTGTTCCGCTGGCTAACCTTCCCACAAAGCCCTGTTGCTCTTTGCATGCCACAGCAAGACAGATCTGACCGGCAGAGCCTCTTATCTAGTACAGGCAATCCACTGGGCAGCAACTCTGCTTTCCATAAAGAGGAAATTCCAGCAATTGCACCAAAAATACTGACGCCCGTCGGGCGGCACCTGGACACCGTGACCTATTCGAGCACTTGACGATTTCAAGCAGATGTAGAAAACCATTTGTAAAGAATATCATCTTCACACACAGAAAGGAACACAGACAGATGGCACTCGGGGGGTTATCGGGCCATATTTCACACAGGAATCTGCCGGGAGTTCTGGGATAGTTCCAGCATTGGAAGCATGCAATAAGAGAATTCCAGAAGTAGCCAATAGGAAGACACGAGTGGGGGGGGGGGGGGGGTTGTAGAGTATCAGAATATTTTCATTCAAGCCGCCCGTGTGCTGCTCTTAGAATGCGCGGTTAAGAACGCAGGCCACTCTGGTTGCATGCCGTTCCCCACCACCCTGTGTGAGCCCACACCACCCAAGGGTGTGGGAGGGATGACATCATAGGCATTTTACAAGATACCGCCACAGCTCCAACGTGGGCTGTTAATGAGCGTTTGGTCACTGTTGCTTTGGGGTTGGGGGTGGCGTGACGGTTCTTTGTTAAGAGTTTTTTTTTTTTGTTACTTTTTATGTGGCATGCAGGGATCAAAGTGATGACTCTAAAGGGTCAACGTTTAGAGGTTTGTGTTGGTCACATTTACAGTTCACTTTTATTTGAGACTGACATTCTTTTTGATAATATGAAAGCCACAAAAAAAGTTACAAAACAAAACATGACCTCACTCTAAAAAATGACACTTTGACTATCATCCACAGCAAATGTATTATCCTTTCAACACAGTGTGAATCCATTTGTTTTCTAGAAATTTCTCCACCATGCTAGATGCAAGCAACACTCCTGATTTTAGCCTGATTCTTACTGAATTACTGTTAGGAGATACCTTCATGCAAATTACATTTGCCTAAATTCTACTAGTTTATCCTGGAAGACAGAGAGAATCTTACACTTTGCTGACTAAAGAGACGGTCCATTCAATGTATGCAGGACACATTTAACAGATTTTCCATGAAAACAGCCGGATAATTTCCAGTGCAATGCAGCATAAGTAGCTTGTTCAACGGCAATTCACCGCCCAGGACTGAAACTTGCAACCAGCTGGTTCACAAGCACAGCTCTCTAATTATGACATCATAGCTCCAGCATAGTATGCATCTGTAAATCCATGCTGATCAGCATTATTTGTTCTATATCTATGATTTGCAGCAGTAAACGGGATATTCTACACAAAGCTGATATGTAGAAGAGGTTTTTTGAATGGAAGACTACTTGAATCCAGTGTAGTGTGGTTACCATTATAGGTTCTGCCTTTAACAGGTAGTAAGCCAGTGGTGCAATAATACTCTAATCTTGAGGTGGCCGTCATGTATCATATGGTGTTGAAATAGGATTAAAAACCAGAGCACAAGAGAGATTGTGGGATGGCATGTTTTTTTTAATGCACAGTGATCAACATCTTTAATGGTGATCTCTCTGCATGGATCTGTATTTTAAGAGTGGGCAAATAGGAGTATCCAGGGACTATCACAGCACCACTTTCAATAATGGCAATATTCCCATGGAGCAGGCCATGGAGAGGGGCCTTATTAGCAGCTGAAGAGTACTCATTAAGAACAGGCTCACCTTTTCAAACCACAGTGGAGAAAACTCCTAAAATGTTGGGAGTCACAAGCATGCATTGCCCCCTTTGATCTTAACAAACCAACTTTTGAAGCAGTAGAATTCTGTTTACTGACTCACTTTGATGCCCTTTACCTAATGAGGCATCGAGGAAGCCCCCTGCCGTGTGCTCCACGTGGGCTGTTGTGTGTTCAAATCTCAGGCAAATGGCATACAAAACAGGTAGAGAAGGGTCCGATTTCTGATAATTCCCCGTCTTTCCAGAAAAACGGGAAATGACACACACATTATAAAAAAGGCTGGATTAATACTGTTTTTTTTCCTGTGTAATCAATCATTGAATGTGGTTTTAGCCTCCGCCTGGGCCATCACAGCCTTACAAAACACCGTGATTTAATAACATTTAACGTGCAGCCAGGGTATTCATCTGAAATATTACTGCCCTTCCTGTTGCTACTTGGCGTTTGTATATTAGCCAGTGCTTGATGGCATATTTTAGTTTCTTGGAATATTTTGGAAAGTGTAAGAAATTGAAACTAAGGGAAATAGTAAGGTTAGATGTACCACAGAATCAGGCACGTAACAATTAGATGGCTTTGGCAAGCCTTATACATGCCTGGTAAGACCAACCACACATTTTCCTTCATATTACCAACCCAGGTGGCCTTTAAACCTTTAAATTGCAAGGCTCTTGCTCTCTCTCATAAGCAGGATTACTAAGATAGCTGCATAACTGCGCTGAGTAAAACCAGGAACAGCTCTTTTTACTTCAGTCCATGTTCCAGATTTGGGAGGGCTTCCATGTTTTACACAGTGCAATTATCCAGCTAACTCAGTAATCCTGCTTTGTAGTATACCCCCCTGATTATTTTCATTATATAACAATTACAAATGTAATTGGAGTATCATAATTGCATTATTCCTTGAAATAATGAAAACAACCAGGACTCTGTAGTGTCCTCAGATTTTTGGTCCCAATTGCATATACAATGTAATCTGAGTATTTGGACAGTGACACAATTTTTGCTTCTGCTGATGATCCAATGCACCCCCCCTAACATGGTGGTGGTGCTATGGCTCGGGCATGTATGGCTGGCACTGGGACTGGCCTACTGTCTTCATTGATAATGTGACTGCTGAGGGCAGTAGCAGGATGAATTCTGAAGTGTACAGAAACATCTTTTTTGCTGAGATCCAACCAAATGCCTCAAAACTCATTGGAAGGTGCTTCACCTTGCAGCAGGACTTCACCTTGCACCAAACCAATGACCCCAAACACACTGCTAAAGCAACCAAGGAGTTTTTCTGGGCCAAAAAGTGGAAATTTCTTGACTGGCCAAGTCGATCGCCCGCCCTGAATCCAATTGAACATGCGTTTCACTTGCTGAAGACAAGACTGAAGGCAAAACTTCCCCAAAACAAAAAGAAACTGAAGATGGCTGCAGTACAGGCCTGGCAGAGCATCACCAGGGAAGATAGCCGGCGTCTGGTGATGTCTATGTGTCACAGACTTCAGGCAGTCATCGAATGCAAAGGATTTGCAACCAAGTACTAAATATGACGACTTAATTTAAGATTTATGTTAATTGGTCCAATTACGTTTGGTCCCCTAAAATGGGGGGACTATGTATGAAAAGGGCTGTAATTCCTGGACTGGATCATTGGAGTAGACTGCGCTGGAGTACAGAGCCAAAACACAAAACAATTGTGTCACTGTCCAAATACTTACGGACTGTACGATATATATATATACAGTCATGGACGAAATTGTTGGCACCCCCTGTAAAGATGAGCAAAAAGGGTTATAAAAAATTCACCGTTTGGTGAATTAGCTTAATCTCACACTGAAAAAACAAGAAGAATCCAACCTTTAATTGACGTTAATTTATTATGAGAAAAAAAAATCCCACATCAAGAAATAATTATTTTTAACAAAACCACATTGGCCACAATTATTGGCACCCCTGCATTTATATATAGAATAAAGTAATAATTTTTAATATTTGGTCACATATCCTTTGCATGCCATGACTTCCTGATGTCTGTGACCCAACAACATCAAAAGACTCTTGATATCTTATTTTCTGGTACTCTTACAAGCGATACTATAACATCTCTGCATTTGAATGGATCTCTATGGGAATTGGGGGGTGGGTCTAGATTTAGCTGTAAATTACACTGGAACAGTATGGAACACATGGTTGGCTAAATGGCTGTAAGTCATCAAGGGTCTGACATATCAAACAAGCTTTAATCCATCACTCTGTTGCCAGATATGCAGTAGATATGGATGAATAACTTGAAGGGTTTCTTCTCCTGACTTATTTTTCCATAGAGTTCAATAGGAAAATTTGTCAGGAGAAACAACCCTTAAAGTGATCCATCCATATCTACTGCATATCTGGCAGCAGAGTGATTGTTTAAGGCTTGTTTGATACCTCAGACCCTTGTTGACTTACAGCCATTTTACCAACCATGTATTCCATACTGTTCCAGCATAATTTACAGCTAAATCTAGTCCCACCCCCCAATTCCCATAGAGATCCATTCAAATGCAGAGATGTTATAGTATCGCTTGTAAGAGTACCAGAAAATAAGATATCAAGAGTCTTTTGATGTTGTTGGGTCACAGACATCAGGAAGTCATGGCATGCAAAGGATATGTGACCAAATATTAAAAATTATTACTTTATTCTATATATAAATGCAGGGGTGCCAATAATTGTGGCCAATGTGGTTTTGTTAAAAATAATTATTTCTTGATGTGGGATTTTTTTTTCTCATAATAAATTAACGTCAATTAAAGGTTGGATTCTTCTTGTTTTTTCAGTGTGAGATTAAGCTAATTCACCAAACGGTGAATTTTTTATAACCCTTTTTGCTCATCTTTACAGGGGGTGCCAACAATTTCGTCCATGACTGTATATATATCCAACTAAGAACCAGTAAACAATTGCAATACACCCCTGTCCCCCCCACCCCCCTCCCATCCCCAAACACACACACACACAAACACACTGTCTACAAGTCTCTTTAAACAATGTAAATGGGAATCCCAGCACCGTCCTCCAGTATGCCTGACCTTGGGTGATTTGCATGCTTGCGCAGAGTGGTTTGGAATGTAGCCCCCTGGGGCTCCAGGCATAGCAGGGGCTAAATTATGGGGTAGGGAGAAAGGCCGTCCTTTCATCTTTCCCATGGACTCCTACACACATTTTTTTTTTTTCTGGGGAGAGGAACCTGGATGATTCCAAGAGTTCAGGTTCCTGGTGGTTTTCCTGTTAACCATTTTCTGTTTGTCAAGGTGAATTCGAACTAGCTGCTCTGCTGAACAACCTGTTGGTCACAAGCACGCCGGAGTAGGGTGGGGCTAGTGAACTGTGTGTTGATGTTTTGTTAGTCAGCCCCAAGGCTATCCAAAAGGAGCAGTTTCCTGGAGGTTTGCATGCGTAACGAGTAACCCGCTACACATGCATCTAATATTATATATATATATATACACTACTCACAAAAAGTTAGGGATATTCGGCTTTCGGGTGAAATTTCAGGATGAACCTAAAATGCACTATAACCTTTACAGGTGAAATTAATTTGACCTTCTCTAAACTTTTGAATGCACATGTCCAACTATTCAATGTTTCAGTACTTTTTGCACAACTTGCTGTTCTCTAACAAGGAGCTGAACGGCAAAATTCACAACAGGTGTTTGATCCATGAATCGACTAATAAATTTCCTGGTTCAATTAGAATTGGTATTTAAACAGTCCTCTTCATCATGCTGTTCACATTTTGACATCATGAGACCAAGACGACACCAAACAATTGATCAACAGTACCTCGCCATTGCGAGGCTTCAAACAGGATGTTCTCAGAGGGAAGTGGCCACTGAGCTTAGAGTGTCACAGAGTGTCATCAGCAGGTTGCAACAGAGATACAGAGAGACTGGAAGAGTCACAGAAAGGCATAGAAGTGGACGTCCTTTGGCCACATCCCACACTGATGACCGCTTCATTGTGAACAGTGCCCTGCGGAACCGGATGATGAATGCCACTCAACTCCAGGCACATTTAAGGGAGGTGAGAGGCACCCAAGTGTCACGTCAGACCATTCGAAACCGTTTACATCAGCGTGGTCTGCGTGCTAGACGACCTGCAAGGGTACCTGACCACACCACCAGGCACAGGCGTCATCGTCTTGCATGGGCCAGGGAGCATTTACGCTGGACGAGGGACCAGTGGGCCTCAGTGCTGTTCTCTGATGAAAGTCGATTCACGTTGAGCAGAAATGATGGCCGCCAACGATGTTGGAGACGTCAAGGAGAGCGCTATGCATCAGCCACTGTTGTCACCAGACGACCCTTTGGTGGTGGCGGTGTTACAGTGTGGGCAGGTGTGTCTAGTCAATACAGAACTGCCCTACACTTTGTGAATGGTACAGTGACAAGCCCATACTACCTGAATAACATCATTAATCCAGTCATTGTGCCCCTGCATGAACAACACAGGCCTAATTTCATCTTCATGGACGACAATGCTCCAGCTCATCGAGGTCGCATCATTAGGGAAAGGCTGCTGGAGACTGGGGTACCTCAAATGGAGTGGCCTGCACTTTCTCCAGACCTGAATCCCATAGAAAACCTATGGGATCAGCTGACTCACCGTGTAGAGGCTCGTAACTCTGTACCCCAGAACCTCAATGACCTGAGGGCCGCCCTTCAAGAAGAGTGGGATGCCATGCCTCAGCAGACAATAAGTCGACTTGTGAACAGCATGAGACGTCGTTGTCAAGCTGTAATTGATGCTCAAGGGCACATGACAAGTTATTGAGACATTGACATTTTTGTTGTGGTATACCCACCACTGTTGTTGGCTTTTGTTTCAATAAATTGTTTGAGATGAGGAAATCACCATTGCATGCTTCTACTTAAATGCCCTACTTTCATGATACATATAATATCACTGTTGCGTGAACTTACATTTTCCATAAATTTTACCCGAAAGCCAAATATCCCTAACTTTTTGTGAGTAGTGTATATATATAGCCTATACATTTTTTTCATTACCATGCCTAGCTAAGAACTAATATTCCAGAACAAAATGAAGGTCATGGGTAATGTGAAATTGGTCCATACAATGCCGTTTCACTTAACTGTTTTTCCAAGGAAGAAGCAGTGGAGGTTGCCCCCACCTGAAACCCGTGGAGCTATACTTTCCTATTATTTCCCACCCCACCCCAGACCCCTGGGGTTATACTATGACCACGTCAGCACAGTAGCCTCAACTAAACTTTTGAAATATGCACCGATTGCATATGGAGAAAAATAACTTTAATGCTTGCCCAGTCTACTCAGCAATGTCAATAACTGTGGGGTGGGTGATAAATCAGGCAAGATTTTTTTGAGGATTTATTTATTTGTCTGATTTCTATATTTTTAAAAATATACGCTATAGTCTATGTTGAACGTCAATATATGAGAAGAAAGGTTGTAACCTATTAAACTGCAATACGGTTAATGCATAATGATCCGTTACCCTGCAGACAAAACTTACATGCTACTACATGCTAAAACTTACATTATCACTTGTGGCAATATTGATAACCATCCAACCACAACGCAGGCATGCTCACATAAATGATAAGAGCCAGGAATTTCACGACAGCAATCTTCATTACCAAGAGCGGTAAACAAATCCGAAAACCCTTATCAATAAAATAAGCGACATCACTTTGCATCACTCTGGGACTGAATTAGGCTTTTCCACACAACAAGCCAGCAGTGTTCAATACGCGATCTAACACAAGACCCAGCCCACTGAGCACTAGACGTCAAACAGACGTTCGGTTTCTATTTCAACCTCTTTTAGACCGTCTACATCCGGTCTAAATCTAGACTAGGTTATTTAATCCATACATTCCATAAATATAAATTAAAAAAAACAACTGCAAGATGCACAACTGAACTACTTATATTGGGGGGAAATAATTGTACTTGCAAATTATCAATTTACAGTAACGTCTATAGATAGATCAATTTTAGCCGGTTTTAGCCCGAACAGCTCGTCACCATTTAGACGTCTTTTAAACGTCTAATAGACTAAAACATGCTAACAGCTTAGACGTCTATTAGACGTCATTTCAACGTCTAGATTTAAACATCTAGACGTTGAAAAGACGTCTAGGTGACGTTTAGACGTCAAAAAAACTTTCACTTTTCAACCAAATTTAGACCGGTTTTAGCCTAGACGTCTAGTCACTATTTAGACGTCTTTTAGACGTCAAAATGCTCAGTGGGAGTTGTCCGCCGCCGTTTCTGGAGTTGTCTCTCCTTTTTATCCCCATATATCTTGTTTACCTCAACTTCGTAATTGAATAAACATTTACACATTATGACTAGGCTATTACAGAGGACTTTACATGACATTTCCCACGACTGTTCCAATTCCGCTGTGCGCAACAGATTTGATTTTAAGGTCCCTCTCAACATGATTGCCTATGTGTGGCGATCCTACCTGTGGTCAAAAGGTGTGTCAGCACTTGTAGCCTAGTGTGTCATTGTCACTGGTTTCTGAGCACAAAGTAGCGTGCAGTTCAGGTGTTATAATAGTCAGGAGCGATGTGTGAGAACAGCTGTCACGTAGCCTAGCTATTATTGTCATCGTAAACCACAAAATAATCATAATAATTAGTAAAACGCAAAACTGAGCACAAGGAATCCCTAGAGTAGCTACGCAAGACATGGTTAAATGTTCTGTGCGGTAGCATACGCAACAGCAGTATAGTGGATTAGTTAGGCTACCTACAATAGCCTATATCATCTTACCTAGTAGTTTCCCATTTACGCGGGCAGTGTTGTTGCTCTTCTCCTGGTAAATTAATTCTTCTGATTTAGTTCTTCTCGGTTGTTTCTTTAGACACTGCATAGCGATCGTATTTAAACCGGCTTCTCCAAACGAACCGCTGCTTTTCTCGAAACAAAGTAGCTAAATATGACGTTTCCAATTCCTGTCTTTTCTTTGGGGCGTGTGCTAGGCTAGGCTACTCAAAGTCCAATCCTCGGATTACAAACCGTTACTGTCTTCGCTTGACTGTGATGATCGGAAAACAGTCATTTTCGTATTAATTTATTAGCTGGTGAATGGTGAAGTGTTAACGAGACACGTTTGGTTATTTTATAATTTTTTTCTGCTTCTTCCATTTGGTATGTAGGCTAGACATCAGACATTATTCGCTACTTTTCAAAAGAAATATACCAAAATGCTACTTTGTTTAGCCCTACTTTGAAAATATGCAGTCTAGGCTATGTCGTTCCGTCTTATTACTCTGCATGAAGATGTTCGATCACCTGTTGAATATGTGAAATGTTTCTTACGGACCTTTTAAGTGTTAAAGTAAAATAGAACACTATTTCGCAATATTAAATTTACACGCGTTTATTACACACATTTGCAGTCGCCTAATTTATAATGTAGCCTATAACAGAAAATACTTGTAAATGCGTGGTAGGCTACTTCATAAATAAAATGTAGCTGATTGTTTTCATGTGAATGTTTTTATGGTGGGATGCTGATGTTGTGACCTAACTTGAGCAACACATAGGCTACTATCATAAACTGCTTCTCACTATCGTGCCACAGTAACTATAGACTTTATCTACAGGAGCAAAAATCCAAACTTTCTAGTTGTAGGCTAAGACTGTAAGCACGAAGTAAACATTAAGTGAATAACGTAGGCAATGTTATGCTATAATGCCCTCTTGTGGTAGCTAAATACAGTCAAGCCGGAAAGTCTGCACACCCCTTTCACCTTCTCCACGTTTTATTACGTTACAGACTTATACTACAATAGATTGAGTTCACTTTTTGCCTCAAACATCTACGCACAATAGCCAATAATTACGACGTGAAAACAGGTTTTTAGAAAATATGCTATTTTATTTTACTGACAAAAATAGGTTATTTAGGGGTTACATATCTGTACACACCCAGTCTGAGGTCCAGAGCGCTCTGGAGCAGGTTTTCTTCAAGGATCTCGGTGTACTTAGCTGTATTCATCTTTCCCTCTATCAGGACTAGTCGCCCCGTTCCCGCTGCTGAAAAACATCGCCACATCATGATGCTGCCACCGCCACGCTTCACTGTAGGGATGGTATTAGCCAGGTGATGAGCGGTGCCTGGTTTCCTCCAGACGTGACGCTTGGTATTCAGGCCAAAAAATTCAATTTTGGTTTCATTAGACCAGAGAATCTTGATTCTCATGGTTTGAGAGTCCTCTAGGTGCCTTTTGGCAAACTCCAAGTGGGCTGTGATGTGCCTTTTACTAAGGAGGGGCTTCCGTCTGGCCACTCTACCATAAAGGCCTGATTGGTGGAGTGCTGCCTGGATGGTTGATCTTCTGAAAGGTTCTCCCATCTCCACAAGGATACGCTGGAGCCCTGTCAGAGTGACCCTCTGGTTCCTGCTCACCTCCCTGGCCAAGGCCCGTCTTCCCCGATTGCTCAGTTTGGCCGGGCGGCCAGGTCTAGGAAGATTCTTGGTGGTTCCAAACTTCTTCCATTTACGAATGATGGTGGCCACTGTGCTCTTTGGGACCTGTAAAGCTGCAGAGATTTTTCCGTACCCTTCTCCAGATCTATGCCTTGACACAATCCTGTTTCTGAGGTCTGCAGATAATTCCTTTGACCCCATGGCTTGGAGTTTGCTCTGACATGCACTGTCAACTGTGGGACCTTATATAGGCAGGTGTTGGCAATCCCCAATCATGTCCAATCAATTGAATTTATCACAGGTGGACTCCAATTAAGTTGTAGAAACATCTCAAGCAGTATCAGAGGAAACAAAATGCACCTCAGCTCACTTTTGGGTGTCATATCACACTTATGTGCACACTTGTGTACATATGATTTTTACATTTTGATTTTTATTAAATTAGCACAAATGTCTAAAAACCTGTTTTCACTTTGTCATTATGGGCTATTTTGTGTAGAATTTTGAGACAAAAAATGAACTCAATCAATTGTAGAATATGTCTGTAACGTAATAAAACGTGGAGAAGGTGAAAGGGGTGTGCAGA
Source organism: Synaphobranchus kaupii (assembly GCA_029718625.1). NCBI lineage: Eukaryota > Metazoa > Chordata > Actinopteri > Anguilliformes > Synaphobranchidae > Synaphobranchus > Synaphobranchus kaupii. The sequence goes on from CM056394.1 coordinate 24,537,008, forward strand.
CTTTCCGGCTTGACTGTATATGCGACTTGTGGAGAATAATAGGCCTACATTCATTTGCGGCATACAGGTGTTTAAAACCAATTTGGTATTTGTATTTTGCAGTACGTAAAACAATCGTTCTCGTTCATTTAAATTCACAACATTAAATTCTTTGGTTAACTTCTGTTTTATGAGTTAGCAATTAGACTTGAACACGCCATTTATTATTACATATAACGCATTACACTTTCTAATGTGCATTATGTATTCTAACATACCAACCTGCATGCTTTGTTCGTTATTTCAGGTTGAACAACAACCCTTTCGCCCAATGTACTGACATTGCTCATTCTCTGAGCTCCTTCCACATTGGGTAAACAGAAGGTGCTTTGAAATATAAATGTAGGTGCCAGCAGTGCCACCCTGTCCCAGGGCAATTCTGGCTGTGGAGCATGGTGACAGGAACCGCCCCAGGTGCAGGTCCATCGCAGGTCCTGTTTTCCCTTTGATTATTCATCTGCTTTTAGCAGGTGGTATTATCAGGCATGACTAACAATGCCAACAGCAATACCGTTTCTCTAACCCCCGCAGTCAGGAGGACCCACTGAAACGCAGGGTACTCTCACCCGTGAAGTGTTCTGTGCAAATGTGTGACCACAGAGTCCCACTCCACGCCCATCTTGGAAACTGTTTGGAACTATAATCTATCGCTTGATAAGTGATTTAACTTCTCATTTAGAGTGCAGCGCTAACACCACAATGCTCACTGCCCTTAGCCTGTAAAACAATGAGGAGATTATTGATTTGCTGAAGAAAACCAGAAGTATTTATGGGACAACGGGACAGAGACTGCGTAAGAGAGCATTGTGGTGTTAATTTTCTTAACAATGAGAGTTAGATCGCTCGCTTTCTAGTTAGTATCGGTTGATGCAGCTGAATGTGCACTGGAGATGTTTGGGTTAATGGCGTGTTCTGTGGTCTCAAGTCCAGTGCTGAATCCCCTTAATCCACACCCATTCTGCTTCGTGCCAGTAAAACCTGTTTGGCTGCTCTCCTGCCGGTGGCCGACAAAGCGTTTATCCACACCGCTGACTGTTTGATTGCATTACTCATCCGTCTATTGATCTGGAGTGCTTGTCTGTCACGGGGCATGGAAACCAGTGTGCAGTGTGCAATTACAGAGTCTGTTCCCCTCCGCCACACTTTCGGTGGAATGACCCTACTCTGAATTCTACTGGTTATGGATAGACTAAACCCAAAACCCACCAGGTCTTTCCCTCCCCATCGTATGGGCCATGGAGCTGAGGAAGGTTCTGCCACTGGTGCTGGCACAGAGCACATTCTAATCCCTGTGAGTGGCTGAACTTGGTGTCTGCAAATACAAGTGATTTCCTGGCCATACACTTCACTGTCAAATCTGCTGAAATGCAGCACAGAGAGAGAGAGAGAGAGAGAGAGAGAGAGAGAGAGAGAGAGAGAGAGAGAGACAGAGAGAGCACATGAACCAGAGAGAGAGAGAGAGAGCACATGAACCATATGATGTCCGTGTGTTAAACTGCTTCGGCAACAATGGATAAATCCTGTTATGCTAATTAAGCCAGTTTGAAATCATTTTATTTTATCCTGAGACAAGAGAGGATAGATATATAGATAGATATGAAGTGTCAGTGAAATGGATTTGGCCATTTGGTCATGTGAAACAAGTCCTTCCAAAATTATATAGACACTCTTCAAGATTTGCAATTGGTCAGAGTCCCAAAGAGGGAATAATAAATCTCAAACCATCATAACTGCAGAGGAACAAGGGGAGGAGGGCCTGCTGTAACCATAAGGGCAATAAGCCCAGTGGGCTGCCATGGCTGTCTGCAGCAATGTACAAAATGGAATCCAGTTTAGTGTGGTTCATTGCTCCATGCCACGTATATCATTCTCCATACCTCGTTCCTTCTCAGGTCTTAACCGAGTTCACTCTTCAGTTAAAAATACATACATAAAGAAAACGGAGAGCTAACATTTTGCACTTATTTCCTCTCCCTGCATGTGTGGAGACGAAAGTGTTGAAATTAACTTGAAATAGACAAAATCACATTAACTGTACTCAGCAGTGCCAGAATTTCTCACCGCATTAAGAAATGCATATATTCTATGACACTATATGTTGTTTCGACACAGCCAGAACAATAGCTAACACTAACAGCATAGAAACTTGAGGATTAGGATGGCAGGGCATATCCTCCACGTGTCAGAGCTGACAGGCTCTGGGGCTTGCTTGAGGCGGAAGAAATTGAGGGCTGTGATCGTCCTATCGAAGCCATCTGAGTGAAATCCAACCAATAACCTTTTGGGGAAAAATTTCAGTGAATATGGAAAACATCTGTGGGCAGCTACAGGGATGTGGCTTGCTGATGGATCTCATGGCCTACCCTACAGAAGGAAAGCCTTCAGAACTTTGTAGGTCACATGTCAGTGGGGTGTGAATTTGTAAAATAAATAAAAACTAGCCTACTTTGTTACTACTACTTTATTTATTTTAAAAAAACTACTACAGTAATTTGCTATCCATGTACAAAGATAATGAAGTCTTGCATGGTTTATAAGGGACAATACAAATTTTCGAATGGTGACATCAGAGGACTGTGAGCAATTGATCGACTATCTAGGATTGTAGGCTTCTGCCTGCTTGGGGGATGCGTCTCTAGGTCTTGCGGCCACGTGGAGGAGGATCCTGATTATATCACGTTCACAGGTTTATCTATGATGCAGAACCTGGGGAAATTATAGTTCATGCCGACTGAATAAATCAGATGGTGCGGGTTGACTCCAGCGTTGTGGTTTCCACGGTTTGCGCAATAAGTTTGATTACTGGTCTGCTTGTACTGTCCGGACTCCGGAGCTGTCCATGGTGTCACGTGAATAAGTGGTTTTCACATTTTGTTGGGGTACCTCTGCTTTTTCTAAAACCAGGCGGTAACGGTTCTGACTTCTTTTCACAAAATAAAATGACTATGATTTCTCACTTGATAAAACTGACACGACAGGTCATACAGATATTAAACTCTCTCCAACTGTTACACGTAACGTAGCCTAGCCTGTGTCAGGTGTCAGATTCCATTCTGTAGAAAAGGCTACAGTAGCCTCACCTCTTTACGCTCAAGTCGCACAATCAACTTCTAAATATCTCGTCAGATTGCATATGTAATTCTCTGTTCTATCATTTGCGCACATCGCAGTAAACGGATAGGCCAATTACACAACTGTGGACCTATCAAAAAAAGCCATACCGCAAGTTATTATATATTATATTTAAAGTCCATTATTCAAGCACACACACTCGCACGCACGCATACACACCTGTTCCACAATAGAGGTAGCCTACATTGTTGCTACGACAAGACACTATTTAAACGTAGGCTACAGCGAAGTTCACTTTGTTAGTAAAATGTAAGGACTACTGAATATATTGCTTACCGTGTTTTCCAGCTATGCCGTTTGATTCCATCTTTCTGGCTGTAGAATCAGATTGCCAACCTCCACTTCGGTGTTAAAGGATCCACACACAAAAAAGCAGATATCTATCCACGCTCACGGCAGTAGACCAAGCAGATACCGAGTGGTTTTCTGAATGAAATGTGTCTTTTCAGCTGCCGAACCGGGCGAATGCGGCACAGAAGAGGACGGTGTAAAGAAAACTTGAAGCAAGGTGTCTCCGAGTACTCTCTGATCTGTTGGGACGTATTCGAAGCTGGCACCTCTTGCTCAGGGTCCACACCCACGAGTTTGACAAATTTCCAGTCGCTCGTTCGCTCTTTATTTGACGTCACATGCAGGTTCAGCAGTGCCACACCCCTGTACGGGATTCCGTAAACATGTTGCATGTTTGTAGACACACCAGATGTAGACCTACAGACTTATACAGAAGTTTACCACTAAAACTTATTATAAGTCAGTGATTTTGTTTAACAATCAACAATTACATTTTAAATTAAGTAATTTAAAAAATGCATATTCCGCATCTTCTGGCTCTTGTATGCAGTTTTTTTTTTAAACAACCGGTGAACTGGTGTTCCATTAACCACACCCAGTAGTATCAACCACCTAAGTATTGAACCTGATGATAGGTGGAATCTGATAGATAAAGTCGATAGCATACCCTAAGTAGCATTTTTCTCTGAACCCTTAACACCTATGATATCACAGGTAGGTAAGTGTGACTCATCATTCTGAATGGGAGACATTAAGTCGAATTTCTCTGAGGATGGAGTTTCGTCCATACCCCTTGAACCACTGAGTTTTGTGCATAATACTATTTGACACAAAGTACAAGCTTCAATGATGCAGACGGTGATTGTGAAGAATCTTTGCGTGGCATGTTAGTTCTTGCATTACGTCACATCACATTGTGTTTCATTCATTTCGCAGACGCTTTTATCCAGAACGAGTATCAATATAGGAGCAACATAAGTGCTATCACGTGATTTACATGAGCAATAGTGCCAGACCTGGGCAGCAACACTCCCAGACCAGGGAGTAAAGATTCAACATGACTAAAGCACTACTGCAGGTTAAATATGCTAACTGAGAACCAAAGTACAAAATCTAAATACATACAGACTACACCCATAACAAGCCCTAAGAAGATAAACATAAACCAGTAAAAAATATGACCTAAACCCATAAAATACCATAACCTGAATCAGAACAAAAAGTGGGAGTCCTATGGGGTGGGGTTTGAAAGGGGGGAAGCAAGATTCATTCTGAAGAGGCGGGCCTTCAGTCTGTGTCAGAAGGTGGCCAATGATATGTCTTGGAAAAATATTGTATGGAACAGTGTCACAACCATAGATATAGAACCATAGTTCTTCTATATCTATGGGTGTGACACAGTTTATACCTTGAGAATGCCTTCAGGCTAGTCTCGTAGCATTGTTTTGATTATTATGATCATGGTGATAAAGAGAAAGGATGTTTTTTTATCGGTGGTTCAAACGTAAAAGCCCAGTTTCCTAACCAATATACTAGGCCGTTAGCCAGACCACATACACGGTCATGGTGTGTAGTGGTTCGGTTTCTGATATTTATTTATTATTATTATTTATTATCCTTTTTTTTTTACAGGTAGTCTCATTGAGATCAAGATCTCTTTTACAAGAGAGACCTGCGAACAAAAATAAAAACATGTATTAAACTTTAAAAACAAGTACAATTCAGCCACGTTAACATTCAGCATTCAAACAGCATACAGGGATATATCAAAGGAAACGAGTACATACAACATTAAGAAAATCCATGTATAAAACTTTAAAACTTTCTAAAGGAATAAGAGATTCTAGTTTATAAGTTTTTTGCAATTCATTCCAATTATGAGGGGCATAATATTGAAACCCTGTTTTGCCCAGCTCAGTATTTATATGTGGTGTATATAAGGCTAAGAAGTCCTGAGACCTGGTACCATAGTTATTGGATTTAAACGTAATTAATGATGAGAGATAAAGGGGACGTTTCTTCAGTAAAGCCTTATAAATAAATACAATGGAATGTAGTTCCCTCCTCATTGATAAAGAGGACCATCCTACTTTTCCATACAAAACACAATGATGCGTGAGAAATGTATCCCCAGTGATAAAATGCAATGCACTGTGATAAACTGCATTAAGGGGCTTTAAAGTGGAAGGGGCAGCGTGCATATACAGAATGTCTCCATAATCAAATACAGATAAGACAGTTGATTGTACAATAGTTTTTCTATTAGCAAAAGAGAAGCATGCTTTATTTCTGTACAAGAAACCAATTTTAGCTTTTAGCTTTTGAGACAGATGTTCAGGCTAGTCTCGTAGCATTATTTTGATTATTATTATTATTATTTTTACTTGTGACCGTGGTGATAAAGAGAAAGGATGTTTTTATCAGTGGTTCAAATGTAACCACTTTATTTCTGTGCAAGAAACCATGTAACCATGCCCTTCTCGTTAATTTCTGGCTAGTTTCTCTTGGAAGTGTTGTCCAGTGCTTTTCAGTTCGTTGGCATTCCAAAAATGTATCGTCACGACAATGCTCGCTTTGTAATACAACTCAACTCACAGAGATACTATTGACACTTTTATGCACGCTTTTTTTTTTTATCATGGTAGATACAATGACAGATGGCATTAGGCATTAGGCATGCTAATGTTCAGAAACAGCTCGATCCTTCCATCCTTTCTCTGTATGAACAGAGAAAACAAAGTGGCGGGTTTGTGTGTGCGTTTTTGCGCGTGTGCCTGACTGGGTGTGTTTTGAAATGACTTTATATGCAAAGTGTTTTCAAAGTTCATAGTCTGACAATGTAGCTATAAACAAATTCTTATGACATGCAGCTGTACCTGTCAGTCAACCCGAGTGTCTTGAATAAATTGGCTGTTTTGTACAACTGTTTGACTGATGTTCACAGCTGGAAGTCTCATAACTTCCTGGCTGCCCCAACCAGCAAGGTGGCATTAGTGTCGAAGAGGCTGCAGGCAATGGTTGGCTTGGATAGTTATTTTTACGTAACGCGGAATGTGGAAATTTTAAGAATTAAATCACTATTTCTTCTTTTTGAATGCAAGGTCATGACTCATGATGACTGATGAGTCTTCGAGCAAGGGATTTAACCTCCGGCAAGTGTTTGTCTGTGTAACTGGATAATACACTGCCTGGCCAAAAAAAAAGTCGCCGTTGCACCCGTCATGCATAGTGCCCACTGTACAAGCCTCTGGAGGCAGTGTAATGATCTGGGTTTATTTCAATTGGTCAGGTCTAGGATCAGCAATTATATGCAGCAATAAAATTAAGTCAGCTAAGTACCTGAATGTACTAAATGACCAGGTTATCCCATCAATGGGCATATTCCAGGACGACAATGGCAAGATTCATCTGGCTCAAATTGTGAAAGAGTGGTTCAGGGAGCATGAGGAATCATTTTCACACATGAATTGGCCACCAGAATCCTGACCTTAACCCCATTGAAAGTCTTTGGGATGTGCTGGAGAAGACTTTACAGAGTGGTTCGGCCAAAAATGAATTCAACTCTGGACGGAAACAAATGTTGTGACGTTGCATAAGGTTGTCGAAACAATGCCACAACAAATGTGTGCCGTAATCAAAGCTAAAGGCGGTCCAACTAAATATTAGAGTGTGCAACTTTTTTTTTGGCCAGGCAGTGTATTTAAAGCTAAGTAAATCATCCCGGCCATAGTTGTGTTTGTATAAAGACAAAAACGTCATACCATAATTCACTCAAGTCTCTTTCTGGAAATCATCCATAAATATCTGACTTAAAAATGGCAATTCCATCTAACCGCTATGACATTTTGCGTCTAAGCTTGGGGGAAGAATTTAAACAAATGGTAATTTTAGATTAATGTAGACCAAAACTAGATTGGAGCGTGATCATTTGCAATAAACTGTAATACGGTTCACAAGACATAGCTGCAGTAACTTGTATGATTCACTTATAGCATTACACAGAAAAAAGTCATTCCAAAGCTCTTTCCTAGCATACCCACAGGTCAACTTGTGTTACTTTCATTTTTACATTCCCATGTAGCTGGATATTTACCAAAATGCTTTTGGCTTTTTCAGGAGTCTAATAACATTTTTATTCAAAAACCTGCAGCATCTGTTGTTTAACCACTATGCCACGCTGCTGCACGGAACACTCATTATTGCTTTTTACATATTCAAGATTTAACTTAACCAAAACAATAATTGACCTGTATTTCACCGGAATTGAAACATTCATATTCGTATAGGCCTTTAAGTCCTTTAAAATGAGATATTACTCTCCTAAAGACTAGTGACAGCAAGAGTTCATATTACCAGCACTTACCCAAAAGTATCACCTCATCTAAGTATGAATCACAGCATATCTGAAGTGTAAATACTGTAGGTGCACAGCACGTTATAAAGTAAGCAAGTGGAGACATTCTAAAAGAGAACGATTATTTGAAGCTTTAATTGTATTAACTGCATGTGGTAGTAAAGCTTACATAAGTGAACGTGCGGGCAGTCGTTGTATACGCTCTATTAAAGATGGACTGTATAACTGATCATGTGGGAATGCCTTGGAGCCCAGTGCTCTACATTCAGACACGATGAGCCTCGGCTGACGTAAAAGGTCAGACGCTGACCTTGGGACTGGCGCAGACTATTGGACTGCAGTACAGCCGGTGTCAGTCCCTGTCCCTGACCTCTGAGATGACACTGCAGCCGGGGGGTCTACGTATCCTTGGAAGCCTCAGATAGTTCCCGGCAGCAGGGGTTCGAGGCTAAATTCTCGAGGCCAGGCCAGCGAGGAGAAAAATGTGCGAGAATAGCAACAAAGATGGTGGTGGCTGGTGGGGAGGTTATGTTTGTGCGTGGTTCCGTGTTCAGGCGGCAGATATACTCTGCGTGTCTGGCCCGTTTCGACAGAACTGAAGCACCTGTCTCGCCCCTGTTTGTGCTATATGATGTCAGCCAATTAGCACAGTGGGTCTTGTTCAATATTAGACCCTTTTGTAAGTGAGTGTGCTAACTGAGCTGTTATATCCTGCCATTATCACAAAGCATTAACATTGTTCTGTGTAGGTGGCAGTGTAGTATAATGGTTAGGGAACCATCAATTTGCAGGTAGAACAGTGCTGTTGTATCATCGAGCATGGTGCTTAACCTGAATTGCTTCAGTAAAGTTGTGTAAATTGCTCTGGATAAGAGCGTCTGCGAAATGCCTGCAATGTAATGTGTCCATATGGCCGTGCATTGAACGTCGAAGGTTAAAAAGGCGGGTAATATCGCCACTTCCATTGATCTTATTTGTTGACTCGAGACATAAGGAGTTCTGCTGGTTCTTACGTGGAGAAAGTGGGGAAGAGACCGATGGAAATTTTCTGTCAGACGTTTACATAAAAACATGGCACAGTACACTCACCCATATACATACCCCACCCCAAAACACCAGTCCTACAGAGCAATGACTGGTTTAGCTTTGTTCTCAGGCCTGGTGTGTATGTGTGTGTGTCCGCTGGATTGTGTGTGTATGTGTGTCTGTATGTGTGTGTGTGTGTGTGACGACCTTTTAAGTTGGGCACGCTTACCTGCATCTGTGACTCACACCTGGAAGGTTCAGGTGTGTTTTAGAACAGGAGCCTTACAGCCACCCCCCAGAACCCCAGAGCTGGATATAACATAACTAAAGATAATCACATGCATTCCATACCAAGACATTTATTTTACCAACCAACAGAAGCCTATCATTAGCAATCCTCTGGTCGTAGGCTTGGATTTAATCTAACTGCAATGTGCTTTATCATAAATATTACTATTACTTATCCAAATGATCTTCTTCATTTTTTTATTTATTTCAGTCGTTGTAACATATAAGTTTATTTAAAAAATTAAAAAAACACTTTCATAAATGAAACAGTTACATCAACAGTTTACAATAAATTGCTTTATATTAAGAGAGGGAAGGTCTTAACTCAGCTACCAAACTGTAGCAAGCCATTTTTCACCCGATTCACTTCGCATAAACTGTTGTGATTCAATTGAATAATTTTTCTATTAAAATACTGCATTGCAAATTCACGGGTGTCATCACTCCTTGTTTGTTGGCAAGCAAGCCGCCACAAACCGCAGACAAACAGGCTCTGGTGTTGAGGCATGAGGTTGCTGCCACAGTGACAGTACCCCTCTCAGTCTATAATTCCCAGAGGGCTTTTTTTCAGTGACCTCTGCTTGTCGCTGGCAAAATGATGACAGCTCTACAGAATTCCAAAAAATATCTGCAATTGCTTGTCATTGTGCAGCCTGCAATGTTTCAATCCCAGAGGGTTTAATGATTTAAATGTTTTAATGATCAGATGTGAGAGTGATACACGATAGTTTTACGGACGAAAGAAAAAAATAGACCCAATGATAATGAGACAATCGCATTAAGGCAGTCATTCTTTCACACGTATTTTGACTGAATTATGCATAGCCCCTGTTACAATTTGTTCATTCATGTGTCATTTGTTTTCTAGAGGGGTACTCTATCCCGGATTCAAACCCGCATAACCTTTAATCTACCCTCAAGCTTGGTGTCCTATAAACTCTTATTGCCGCCTGTATCTTTCTAGTTTGTACAGGCCTCAGCACACTATATTGATTAAAGTCAGTGTTTGGGGTGCGTTGGGTGTGTGCAAGGATTTAGCACTGGGTCTCTATGGAATGTTCCGGCAGTTGGAAATTGTAAGTGCTTTCCCTTTGCCGTGGCAAACAGAACGATTGCTACGGGCCCCAAAACACATCGTCCACATTAATTGGTAGGTGTCTGGAATTCTTTCCCATGTAATTAAGCAGCCTGTACGGTGGTGCGTTTGGCAGTAAACTGTTGGTTCATGGTTCAGCTATTCCGTTAAAACAGACATTTTTATACTGTTTAGGGTACAACAATGTAAAAATGTTAGTTAATCAACTGGTGCAAAAACCAAAACATATAGGGCTCGAATATTTGTAAAAATAAATAAATAAATAAATAAATAAATAAATAAATAAATAAATAAATAAATAAATAAATAAATAAATAAATAAATATGATATCTATGTCTAAGAATAACCCTGATATCCCAATGTGTGTCAGTATGGTTTGAAAGAGTATAGCTCTAGCACATCCAGAATCCAGCAAGAGGTAGTCTGATACAGTATGTGAAATGACCCCGGTCTCTGGCAAAGTAACACCATATCCACCTAACTCCCCAAAATGCTACAATTGAACTACAGTTACGACAAGCCTCTTTTCCTGTTCCATGCCAATCAAGATGACCTTGAACAAAGTTTGCCAATATAAACTTAGAATATGTCATTTGGACAGGTTATGCGACAGAAGGGGGGAAACCCACATCTTTAAAAACAACAACAACAACCACATATACATTTCAGAGACAGAATTTTGACCACAATGCACCAGAAAGTCAATATGCATGCAAGGTCAGAGCGATATTCGAGGCATGGCTGGCGGTAGATGAATACGTTTTCCTGTTTTGTTGATACTGTGTGTGGAGGAAGGGCAAACACACTGATATAGAGCGTGCAGAGATATGGGCAGGGCGGGAGGTGAGCCGCTGTGCTGTAGTGTGGCTGTGAAAACAGACCCAGTGGGGAATTGTCGGGTATGGGGCATGAGGGGGGCGTGTCTTGCCTGATCGTTGCGATACGGAGCTCGGCCGAGGTGCAAACAATGGGCTCACAATAGCAGCGCCGCCGACCGTGATTCTGATGCTGCTCAGCAGTTCAGTTGAGCTCTGGCTTAGGCCCAGCACAGTCAGCACAAGCGCGAGCGGGTTTTCACACACACTCTCACACACACACACACGCGCTGCGCTTTCCAGGAAGTGACTTTACCACAGACGTTCTACCAGCGCTCCAGATGGTCAGCTCCTGCATTTCCTTCCATCGTCCCAAATTCCTTATTGTAGGAGGTTCTGGGGTGGTAACAGGAAGTTTAGATACTGCCTGTGCAGCTTCAGGAACACCCACTCATGCATATTTATAGTGAAACAGAAAATCTGAATGATTTTATATTCAACAACGGTAGGGAAGGATCTTCCAATGCATAAGTGTGGAGTATGGGACTGACCGTCTGATTGGTCTTCCTGTTCTGGACCCAGGGGAGGCTTTTGGTGTTGAATGATGGGGGACTGTGTCTTTAGTTACTATTGTTGAGGAAGAAGTTTCCAAGAAAGAGAATTTTGTGGTACTTTAGCAGCTATCTGTTACTGCTCTTGTGTTCACGCTCTCTGCTGTGATTAACCATAACACGACAACTCATAAAATCATATGAAACCATAACAACAGTAACTACTGATACTAATGAAAAGATATGCAAAGCTTGATGGAATTCATACTTTGAGGTTAAGGGAAAACTACGCAAAGGACAAAAACCACATTACAGTTTGTGAAATCTGCATTCATGCTAGATTTGTGCTAGCGGCAACATTTCCTTTATGCACTGGTGCCAGAATACAAAAGGAATATACTGTCAGAATCGCTTGTTTGAGTCATCCGTTTGCATGAACCATAACTGCAATCAGACAGGATTGTACAATAGGCTTATATCAATAATCAGCATAATTTATAAGTATCATATTGTACTTAAATGGTAATATTATCATAAACAATCATATGCACATGACCTTTTTTGGTAACAGTTTCCAAATGATACAAGAGCACAGCTTACAGGGTTACTAGAAATCTTACAAACAGCATACCGGAAATTCTTTTCACACTGAACATCTCATCTTGATTTGGGTCAGTGGAAGAGTGTTACATTGTAAGCAACCGGGCAAGTTGGGACAAACACAGATGATTGCAAAATATAAGCCTTGCTGTACTGAAAGAGCTTTGGAAGAGAGAGAGAGAGAAGGAGGGGGGGGGGGGGGGCATTAGGAGCGGAACTCCAAACCAAAGGGCTCATTTTAAAGGTGACAAGGCGATTTCAAAGTTCCGTTTTTGAGTAGAACCATTAGAACCTTCAGGATCAACAAAGAAGCCAATTTATTGTTAAGCAAAGTGCAAAAAAAAAAAAAACATGATAAAAGAAACTTTTTTTGACATCCATAACAAGCTTGCATCTTCAGTTGCGAGGGTTTCGTCAAGAAAAGAAACGGAGCGTTATTGTAATACTTTCATTTTTATTCAGTTTCTCAGTTTCAGTGTGCTTTCGTTCCCTCCAAAAATAGCAAACAATGCCACAACACTGCAGATTCAGAATGAGTATTATCTTTCCTGTACATAATCTAACCACGTGACTTTCTTTGTCTCCGTGCTCAACGGTTCTCTCATATTGTCCTCTTTTGCTCTTCCAGTTTTACTTCAGGTATATTTGCACAATTTCACACTGTTTCAGCCGCTGCCTTTTCGCTAAAAGTGTTACACAGGATCAATATCTTATATTGTTTAACATTCTCAGTTATTGGGTTGACGTGACTATTTAAAATGGTATGAAAGGATATTAAATCGGGGCCGCTAGGGCTTTGGAGTTAGAGAGGACACCCACGTTCTATGGAAATGGAGAAAATAGGAAACGCAAGCTGTGTCTGTGGCTGTGTCCGAATAAACGCCCTTCCATACTATTGAGTATGCTTGTTGAGTACTCGGGATGAGAAAGTTCAGTCGGCGAATTGTTCTCTAAATGTAGTGTACATAAAATCCCTGAATGATATACTTATTTCCAGGTTTTAGGAGTATAGTATATGGATGATATTTTTTACATACTGCATGTTAAGTACTAAACAGTATGCTAGTAGGCCTACACGGGACACAGGACACAGTTGATAGGGCTTTGATTTGGACACAGCCTGTGTTTCATCTTATCAGCATTGCCATTTCCCAGAAAGCCTGCGGAATCCCGAAATGGCATCCTTGAACCGGGTTAGTGGGAGGCTGTCCCTTTAAGGGGGCGGGGACACGATTGCGTCGCCTTGTCAAAGGGAAAGGAATGCGATCCATCCCGTCCGACAGGACCGGGTTTCAAGGCCGAGGTGAAGAGGCATGTTAATTCCTGCTGTGAGACGCAAATGCGCCTACAGACAGTCCTCAGTGTACAAACAATTTGTACTGTTATGTTTGAAGCCTGTAGTAGTATGCCATGTTCAGATTGGCTTCAGTAGTTTCGCACGCTGTGTTCTCGCAGTTTAACTGTTGTCATAGGCATACACATATTCTCCCGGGGAGTTGTCTGCACAATGGCACACTACACTGTGTACGGTAACATACTTATTCATTGATTTTGGTCATTTCAAACGTTTTCGGAAATAAATAAAGCCACTCTCGTCTGCCTACACTGCAGTGTTGAATTTTATAGCACTAGTGCTTTGGCTGCGGACAGCCATTTGCAGGGTAGCTACGTCATAAGCCAAAGACAGCAGCTGACATATGGTGTGCTTTCTTACATCTTACAGCAATCGCAATGTTTCAAACCTCCCCCTGTCCTCATATATGGTCATTTACTTTAACTATTTCAGACCTTCCATGCGCGTCAAAAACTCCCATGACGTAGACCTAGCAGGTGGTAGCCCACAGTTTCAGTTTAAATCCACAATGTGTCTGCAGCTGATCTTTTTCAATACATAATAATATAACTGACTGTGATAAAGCCACAAGTAATTAAATTAAGGGAGACCAAACCTATCACGAGTGTGATGCAATCCAACAAATGACTACTGGATGAAGAAGCTCGTGTTTCAATATCAACCTATTGCAATTATGCACAGCTGGAATTAAGTGATTATTTTCAACCATTCAGTTAATCTGAACTGTGATATGTGTCAATGATTGTTTAACAGCTGTCTTCGTGGGGAAGCTTGCAGTTGGGGGAATTGCTTAGTCATAGTGTTTATACAATCGCATGACAGAAACTTCTAAGTGCCATTGGTCTGTACTTCCATTCTGGTCAGCAACCCCGTGACTGGACTGTGCATGCAGGCACTTGCGTTTCGGAAAAGTCCAACAGTTGCGCAGATGCCAATATGGACCAGTGATCAGAGCTAGATCAGATCTTCCCAAATCCCAAACCAAGACCAGCCCACTGAAACAGAGGCACATTTTATGCACAAAACACATAATTATGTAATAAACAAGATAGATGCATGTATTTGAATTAAACTACAAAAAAACAGGCTGATATTAATTATGTGCCAGGGAGGGGGATTCTGCCTTTCTGTTTTAAATCTTCAAATCAAAAGAGTGCCTGCAAAAGAGTGCCTGTTGCTGGAATAAGTTACTATGTGCAACATGTTAAAAATAGTTGCAACAAATACATAAAGGTTATTTGAGAGCTACTTGCCTGGTTTTAAAAACTTGATGACCTTATTACAGAATGTTACAGTGGTGTGTTTGCTACCCTGCCTGTCTCTGCACTCTGTCAAATCACCTAAGGCGTGCTCTTTTTGAAAATGTGAGACAAGTGCCTTGACTGAAATGGGATAGCAGTCACCACGCCCTCCATTATTATGCAATACAGTTGACCTGACTCAATCTTTTATCCAGGAGTGCCTTTTGAATTGACGCACCGTACGGGCGCAAAACAAAAAGACGGATTTGCAAACAGTTGTAACTTTCAAGCCTCTCTCTAGCTCAGGCTGACTGGCCACTTGCGAAACTTATCCTCGACGCTCTGGCAGTCTACAGTCGACATTCCCCTGTCCGCGAAAATCGGTGCTATTTATGAAATCACCTTAAATGCTGTGCGGTGTTCCATGTTTTACTGCCCGTCTATGAGTCCAGTTCATTCTGAACAGCGAGTGGTCGTTCTGATTCGGTGGAGGAAAGAGAAGAACCGCATTCTTCAACATCTGACTGCTGGCACGTGCTCTTCGGCGCACAATCGATCCATGTACGGTGGGGAGATAGCCACGCACAAAGGTCCTCTCATTAGCAGCAAAAAACCATCCCCGACAGGCCCGTTGAGTAATTGAGTTACCTCCCGTAACAAGATAAAAAGTTCACAAAGGGTTTCATTCTATCCCACCAACATGGGCTACTGGTGCAGACTCTTCCAAAACCGGGTTTTCATTCCCGAAAATCAGCAACAATCACAGTGGGCGTTGCCCTGGATAATGTTTCTGTGTTACACTGGCCCTTTGCAGTTTAGTTCTTTACCAGAATGTGCCATAGGTTTTATGGCAGTGCTGAATGTGGCCGGCAGCCCCTCAGGCAAACGCATTAGCGTTGCTCAGGGATGGGGGGGGTCGGTTTCAGTCGACAAGAATGGCGGTATCTCATCGTGCACTAGCCACCCCCTACTGGTCGATGGTCCAGCGTTCGAGCGGCGCCTGTTGAGCTGCACTTGACTACAAGTATATCTGACTGCAGGATGTGAGAGGGGGGCGGGGTTGGATATCGATGGGTGGGGTTTGACATCCAGCCCCCACCCACTGACGCATGTAATTGGTTGCAAACAATTATTCCTTTTCAAAGCTTTGGATTGGACTAGGCGGTAGGATGTCAAAGAGTGGGGTTTGACATCAAGCCCCGCCTTCTTGCAGCCTGCAGTCAGATGCCTCTCCATGAAGTGTCTTCCTCTGACTCATGTCTGTGCGAGCCCATATTGTTCCACTGCGGTGGAAGAAAAAGCATTTTTCACGTTTTTTTATTTATTTTTGTTCTAAATATACAGTGTGTTGGGACATCTGTGAAATGTCACAGATGTCCCATCTTTTTTGTCTTTTTACACAGTAGAGTATACGAGCTGGACTCATGCACACCCAAAAAAAACTTTAGCGAGGTGCAGACAAACTGGAGAAAACACATAAACAAACAAAGAAAGTCGCACACTCTTTCTGCTCCCGTAATTTATTTCCAATGTGGTATAAGAAAAAGAACCTTTAGGTTACAGGCTCAGTTCTTTACCCATTATATTACGCATGCAAAATGATGCTCATCTCCAGAGCTGGAACCTCTCTAGTCTTCTACATAAATCTACAGCAAGCTGAGAGAGAACATGTCTGCTACGCGTGCTGTCAGGCCTGTCACCTTACCTGATCTGAAGTGAAGGGGATGAGTTACGTGCTTCTCCATACCATTTGAGGAATGACACTTTCTGGCCTTCACTTTACTTCCTGTCCTCAAGCTATGGCTGTCCCATAGCGGGCCACCAACCCCATGAACTGTTACTTAGCGCTTCTTCAGACCTGATGAATAACTGTGGAATATGGACTAAGCAATATGTTACGATGCCTCAGTGCTTCCCATTGCTAAATACATGACAAAAAATACACACAGTGTTTTAAAAGGCACTCCCAGAAAATACATTCCTACGGGCCATGTCAGGTTTGAGCGTCGGCTATGACTGTGAACTTATGCCCAGCCTGTATGGGGGTAGCATGGCTTTAGGTAATCTTGGGCACCTGCTTTATTTTCCCCCAAACACCAGGCACTGTCACTGAGAGAGCACCTGTCTGGCAGTAGATCTTGTGTCGTGCTACGTGGCCCGTAGCAGGTATCAGCGGAACAGGTACTTCTGCTCCAGCGCTCCTCGGACTAGTGTTGCTGGAGAAATAGAGACTCGGGAGACACAGCAGGTTTTACAGGATAAAAGTGGGGAACACTATGGCCCAGATTTCAGTTCAGCTCACATTGGCACTGGTGAGACTTTCAGGTTCGGGGCATTTAGCAAGTGTCACACTTATCGCACATCATTTAATTTCATATTGCATTGCACATCAGTACAAAATAATTTTAATTAATTACAGTGCCATGAATGACGTGTAAGTATGTATGCATATGCAATTATGCATGCATTCGTTTTATATATAAATTGCTTTGTTGCTCAAAGTTGAGAGAGAGAGTATCATAGAGGTTAAAGTGTGTGTCCTCTGTTTACACTCTGAGACTGTGTGATGGCTTTATTCTGAACTTCATAAGACGTCATGAGATGTGCTGCTGTTTGTGCCCTGATCGGTTTACTCTCCTCTGGGCAACAGATCCCTTATTTTTCAGCAGGGGGGACTTTCCAAAACTTTCCAAACCCCGCCTTCGTTGTGTCAATTCCTATCAGGATCAGGGCTTTCCCCTCGTCACCTGGTACTTAGAGCTGAATCCGAGGAGGAGGCCGACGGAACTAATAAAACTGATGGAGAGACGTGCCGTCAACAGACGGACAGCAATGGAGGGAGGTACTGACTGCCTTCATCAGCGCAGAGATTTAGCCATTGTTCTGCGTTGCTGTTTGTTTTTCAGGCAATCCAGCGAGTCTACTCCTGAAATATCACGCTGACCAGCAAGATGCGATAACTGAAGGAACATGTGATCATTTCTTCCAGGATTTCAGCTAAGGACCTCGCTCGAGAGCACGCTCGGATCTGGGTAAATAATAGCATGGCGATGTGTTGTAATGCTATTGTTCGGGTGCCGGAGGTGTTCTTGCCTCCAGCGAGAGTTGCCATGACAACGAGCTCTACCCCTGACACCTTATAGCTGGCTCAGGTTTGCCAGCTCGTAGCCCCTCCCTTGCAAATAGTCCTATTAGCACTCCTCACTTTTCATTGCATTGATTTCTGAACCTTTTAATTCAGTTCCATTCCACTATTAAGTTACACTTTACCTACAAAGGTGAAAAGTTAGACGTATAACACACACATTTAACTGATGGCCCCTTTTCACGGAAAAATGATATATTATTATGCTACAATACTATGGCCCAGTTGCACAGACATTGAAAGGGTGCTTAAAATACCAATGTATTGATGATAAGCTGCATAACTGTTCTAGTTTAACTATTCCAGATGAAGGCCTTCTCCTGAATTTAGAGAGTGCAAAAACTGGCAGTGCTATATAGGTATTATCATGCAAATGTATTGTAATTATTTAAAATGACTTCACTTGTATGCTGTACATGATGGACATATTCTATCATTCTACCATCTCCTGTGGTGGTGCTGAAGGTGAACTGAACCGCTTGCTGGGAGGTGGAGGCCTGGATGTCCAATTCTACTGTAAGATGGAAAAAATGGAATGTCATATCCAAGTATTGCCAAAGTATTGTCAAAGGATGCCAGGGAATGACTAATACAGCAAAAAATGCATCCCACAATGCCTTTCTCCGTGCAATGTGTGCTTTCACACTTTGAGTTGATTGGCATAGGGCTGAAAGGAATGTTATTATTTGATTTAGCTAAAGCACCCCCCCCCCCTCTCTCCAGATTCCGATAAACAGTTCTGAAAATTATGAAACCTGTTGACATGTTTTTATGAATTTGAGGCCCGGCCCAGAGCGGACTCATGTGTCTCCGTCCCCACAGAGATATCTTCCATTCCAAGATTAATTTAGAGCGTCCCTCCACTTCCTGTTGCAGCATCATGGAACATGATTTTTGAAAAGCCCAGGCTCAGTGTGTTTTTATAATAGCTAATGGTTCCGAGTCATTTTAGTAGCAAGGGCTATACCATTTTGTGCAGATGATGGGGAATCTCGGTTGAATACTGTTCCTGTTTGTGTCCTGAAGTGGGTGCTCCTGTTGAATATGTGATGGTTTGTAGAGAAGTGCACTTTCAGTGAACCCCTGTTGATATGCTTGCTGTTTTTTAGCTTGTGAATAGGCAAGTCACAGAGGTGGAGCTTGATTTTGGAGTGTGTGGGAGGACAAGGAATGGAGGAGGGGGGGGGGGGGGGTGAAAGCCAGGCCACAAACCCTCCGCTAAGCTGTTCATTAAGGTACACAGTTTGAAAAGTTTCTGAAGCCACCATCTTGAAAACCACCACCCACGTACACACACACTCACAACAACGTAGCTTTGGATCCACAAGCAGCCTTGTGTTCAAAATTAAATTCAACAACCAAAAAAAAGAAAACTATTGGTTTCTTTGTATGCCTGTTAAACATGAAGCCACATTTCTTTTCTTTTTAAAAAAAAAAGCCACATTTCTATACGTATAATGGTTTGGAACTTGGATTGAACATACTTTGCATTCCTCTCTTAATTCAGAAATACTTCTTTTTGAAAAGCCTCTGTTGTGAGACTGCTTGGCAGCAGGTCAAGTCTTAAGTACTCATTCATAATGTAGTGATGCACACGACCTCCTGGGACCAGATGCAGCATGTACACAATTACGCCCTGTGCCGAAACATAAGCTCACACAGCTAATTAACTAATTGGACCAATTATGATATGGAATGTTATTAGGGCACCAGCTAACACAACAGCCGACCCCGGACTCTGAGCTGGATCCATTGTCCCTGCGCTAGACCTCCAGCCAGCAGCAGACTGGGACTGAAGCAAAGGCTGTGTCCGAATCGGAGCCCTATCTACTGTTTAACCACGACACGCAGTATGCAAAAAAGATATCAACAAGCCTACCTATTAGTATGGAAGGGTGCTACTGTTTAACCACGACACGCAGTATGCAAAAATATATCAACAAGCCTACCTAATAGTATGGAAGGGTGCTACTGTTTAACCACGACACGCAGTATGCAAAAAAGATATCAACAAGCCTACCTAATAGTATGGAAGGGTGCTACTGTTTAACCACGACACGCAGTATGCAAAAAAGATGTCAACAAGCCTACCTAATAGTATGGAAGGGTGCTACTGTTTAACCACGACACGCAGTATGCAAAAAAGATGTCAACAAGCCTACCTAATAGTATGGAAGGGTGCTACTGTTTAACCACGACACGCAGTATGCAAAAAAGATATCAACAAGCCTACCTATTAGTATGGAAGGGTGCTACTGTTTAACCACGACACGCAGTATGCAAAAAGATATCAACAAGCCTACCTAATAGTATGGAAGGGTGCTACTGTTTAACCACGACACGCAGTATGCAAAAAGTTATCAACAAGCTTACCTAATAGTATGGAAGGGTGCTACTGTTTAACCACGACACGCAGTATGCAAAAATATATCAACAAGCCTACCTAATAGTATGGAAGGGTGCTACTGTTTAACCACGACACGCAGTATGCAAAAAATATATCAACAAGCCTACCTATTAGTATGGAAGGGTGCTACTGTTTAACCACGACACGCAGTATGCAAAAAGATATCAACAAGCCTACCTAATAGTATGGAAGGGTGCTACTGTTTAACCACGACACGCAGTATGCAAAAAGATATCAACAAGCCTACCTAATAGTATGGAAGGGTGCTACTGTTTAACCACGACACGCAGTATGCAAAAAAGATATCAACAAGCCTACCTATTAGTATGGAAGGGTGCTACTGTTTAACCACGACACGCAGTATGCAAAAAGATATCAACAAGTCTACCTAATAGTACGGAAGGGTGCTACTGTTTAACCACGACACGCAGTATGCAAAAAGATATCAACAAGTCTACCTAATAGTACGGAAGGGTGCTACTGTTTAACCACGACACGCAGTATGCAAAAAGATATCAACAAGCCTACCTAATAGTACGGAAGGGTGCTGATTCAGACTGAGGCACAGTCTCTGGGCCCTCTGTGTCTGAATCCCACTTCAGGCTGTTTACAGTCACCCTGTTCCAACTCCTAAGGTGATACATAAATTGCCATGGCCAGGCGTTGGGAGATTATATTGTTTAAAAAATAACGTTAAATAAAGCAACTGGGTCTTAGTGCATATGAAGAGGGTTCTGACAGACCATAAAATGCTTGAGGAGAATGACTAATTTATCCTTCATTCCCATAAAATATTTATTCAGGCGAATGTTTCTCTTCACATTCACAGAAAGTCTTGCAGCAAGGATTTGGGTGGTTAGTCTGTGTGTCTGGCCCTCGTAGTCCTGCGACCACAAATCCATGTATGGTTTTAAACAAACTACAATAAAAAAGGAAAACAAGAAATATGAAAGGCATGCAAACCTCAAACGATGAAGTAAACACCACAAGTAAACACGCCATAATTTAAAAAACAGCGGACGTGGTGTGCTGCCATTTCAGATGGCCCTAAAAGTACTTGCAATCTTGTCCAAAACGAAAGCCAAAAGTCACTTGAAAACAGAAATCAAAACGGGCATTTCCAGTGAAGTATTTTGTCTATTCCTCCTATTTCCTGTTTACTTTTGTAGGATTTTTAGCACTTGGAATCAGAATCTTTTTCTTAGTTTAAGATTGGCATGAAAACTATCACAATTCTTATAAGGTAACATGATACAAGTATGTGTTGTAACTTCTTATCACTGACTGTGTTTCTCTGAGCAGGAACAGATCTGTTTTACTGTACAGAACAAGCACAACTCATTCATGCAACATCATTTTGAATAAATAACATGTAGCATGCTTATTGTACAGGATCTTCTGGCCTTTCAGGGCCAGGTGTATTTTGCTCAGCACAGGCCTCAATCACACCATAGTACACTTTGTCCTACTTTAGTATGGCATTTAACAATTCATTTAAATATGACAATTGCTTTCATATTTACACAATTTAATGTGTATTGCAGTTGTACTTCATGTACTTCAATACACAAAAAGTTGCAATGAAATGTCCTACAAAAGAAACAAAAAGTTGCAATGTGTGATTGTAAGATGACAAATATGTGATTAGAATGTTCTTAACTGAACAGCTAATGCTGATGTAAAAATCACTACTGAAATGGAGTTAACTTACTTGGAATTTTGAAAAAACCTTCAAAGGGTTAAATGTCTGACTCTAAATTCAAGAAAGAGAGAAAGATAACAGAAATTGCAGTTAGATTGAGTAGAGGCCATTGTTATATTTCTAGACCAACACAATTTTGAATGTTGCTTTGTAAATTTTGTACAAGTACATTTTATTATGAGTCAAGT